>OU964985.1:735000-755143 GCA_918808275.2 Dolichovespula sylvestris | reverse complement strand
GATATATCCACTCGCGGCCGTTCATCCCTTCGCACGATAGTTTCCCTTCCCGTTCGTAATCGTAAAATCAAAGATCGACCGGTTCGACGGGATAACAACGATTATTTTTCTTCTCCATGAAATTTTCGAGAAGCGATCGGAGGTCAGAGATTAGGTCGTTATGCCTTGAAAGGCAGTTTTGGGATCTTTTGTCAGGTGACAGGAATCATAGCCACGTGTGTTCGGGTCAGCATTTCCGTCGTACCGAAGTCGTACCGAGTTGTATTATGTGAAACCGGGTCGCCATCGTTTTCAGAACGACCCCCTCCCCCTACACCTCTTGTAGAAATTTCATTTCGTTATCGCGAAAGCTAGATGACGCGTGTATACGTGCATAGATACGTGCTAAACTCCACCGTAAGTCTATATTTCTTTTTTCAAAGACAAAGAGAAACTAGCTGATCCAGACATGCATTATCGTCCATTTTCTCTCGATCTATTCGCATATCGAACAGGTTATCGAGGCTAGAGCCAAAGAAATTTCGTTATACAGTTCTGCTTGTAAAATGGTGGATAGGATCGATGGAAACGTTCGGCCGACCCGAATAACCTACCGATTGAATTTGGCTGTTGTTATTTATTTAGGGTGCTCTCTCTCTCTCTCTCTCTCTCTCTCTCTCTCTCTCTCTCTCTCTCTCTATTCTCGAGCAATTTCAATCTTCTTTCTCACAAGAGAACGTACGAGGGATAGAGAAAAGAAGCCGAAAGGTGGTAAGGGTACGATTTCGACGAGATACGAGCAGAGAATGATCGATTTTAATTTCCGCCCGGTTGAAGAAATAAATTGAACCCAACTCGCACGTGTGCGTGAACGAACGAACGAACGTACGTACGTACGTACGTACAACACTCTATTATATATACGTGTATTGCATACGGCCCTATCATCGCATAAATAGCGAACAAGTAACTCGATAACAAAAAACATTGAAAAAAAAAAAAAGATAAGAAAAGTTCGAACTTTTGAGAAAGTACATCTTGAAATTTCTCTCGGAAATCATTTGCTACGTCGATCTTTTTTCTTCTTCTTTATTTCGTTCGCAAACATTTCGTTTTAAAAATAACGCGAGCTTTCGAGGAACCAAGTAAAAATATACAAGAGTATAAGAAAATGGAAAGAAGTAGCCAAATAATATTGCAAGAGGATAAAAAGAAAACGTTATTTTATCAGGATATGAACGTCAGAACGTGAACGAATTAATTATCGGTTTTAACTTTATCTACTTTCGACTTCTGTTTCGTCCTTTCGTTATTGGGGGGTACCTACGTAAAAGTTTCTTCCAGTCAACCGTCATGGTTGCGAGACTGGTGCTTAACCTAAAAAAAAAAAAAAAAAAAAAAAAAAAAAAAAAACTGTATTACAAAGGAAGTGTTCTCCCTTCTCTATCTTTCGCCTTCTATCATTATCTTTCATCTCGCTCCTCTTTTCTCCACCACCGCTCCCTTCTTTTACTTTAAATCTCTAGCCATTTCACCGGCGTCTACCCGACGTGTACTTTGAACGAGCGAGGCGTTGCTTTCTCCGCTTTCAATGTTGCTCAAAAATTCTTCTCTCTCTCTCTTTCTTTCTCTCTCTCTCTCTCTCTCTCTCTCTCTCTCTCTCTCTCTCTCTCTCTCTCTCTCTCTCTCTCTCTCTCTCTCTGTCTCTCTCTCTCTCTCTCTGTCTCTTTCTACTGCAGGTATATTCTAGGTACTCTACGCAGCAGGATTAAAATTATCGTTTGCTTTTACGATCCTGCGACATTACCGTCTCGTAGCCCGTCGTAAAGCTTGACGTCATGCTTTCTGCAGGAAGGAGGAGCTACACTTTGTAATCGCGCTTCTGATCACGCGACCTATATATTACACAAGCGCGTACACCTCGACGTAACACACCCACCCTTTTTCCTGTTCATGAGCCAATGTTGTAACGCGAAATATCTTTCGTGTTGAAGCGTTCAACATAATCTTCCCTTTTTAACTTTATCTATCATTCAAGAGCGATCTTTTTCGTCGATCGGACTCGTGCGCTATCTTTTTTGAGGTGGAATATTATCTCGTAAAATTGTGGCCGTTTAAGAGGATAAAGTATAGAAAAGAAACTTCGGGCCGAGCGATAGAATAAAAGCATCCTGATTAATCTCTCGCAAGTTTCTACGGCAGATTCTAATTAATCGGTAAGGATATTTGTATTGGATAAGTTGGGAGAAGAAAAGAGGACGAAGTAAAGGAAAGTGGTCGACAACAAGGGTTCTGTATGACGAGACGAAGAGAATTAATTACCCGCTCTAAACGTCGAGGAGGAGTCGTTTAATTCATGTTATAGTAGGAAACAGTTTTAGCGCGAGGCACTACGCTTGTCTCGTTCTATTGTTTACCTGGGAAATCGGATATCGTTTTTCCTTCGACGATCGTTATTGACGAGAATTCATTCGTATTGAGAGAAGACGCGTTACCAACATCGAAAATCCAAATAAACCTCGAAATTTAGAAGCGACGGAGGATAAATCATACGACTTGTTATAAATTACTATGCCATTGATATATCAGTCATGGTAAGGGATGTAAGAAAAACGTGTCTCGTTAACATCCCCTTTCGACGCGATTATCTCTTTCAATAATTATACGGATTCGTTCCAGCAAATTGGAACTCCTCGCAGAATACTTACTCCGAGATCTTCAATAAATGCAAAAAATCGAGGGACGATTATCCGGCCTTGGCTTCGAAATTCTTTCTTCGTTCCCCTGCTTTAATTCATTTGACCGTGATTTCTCGATATTTTCCATCGACGAAAATACGCCCGTCGACGCGATGCTTCTCAATCTTTTTCGCCCACAGGCTAAAATATTTTTACCTGTCGCTTTGGGCGCTCCTGCGCTCTCAAATATTTAGATCGGCGCTTCTCTCAAGTCCGAGACGAATAAATCGTCGAAGCTTTATTCGTCTTTCGCGTTACACGTCGTTTCATTTTGGCTCGACTTCCTACTCTCTGTCATGCATGGTTTAACCATCGAACGCATAAACGAGACAAATTCTCTCTCTCTCTCTCTCTCTCTATCTCTCTCTGTCTCTCTCTTTCTCTCTGTGCCTCACCGTATTGTCTCGTCACCGGACAAACGAGGAATATAATTTCACGGAAAATAAGTAACGTCCACCTGCCGTGGAAATAATATGGATGAGAGAGATCCTTGGTCGATAAGGGGAGACTGTACCTCTTTCTCTCTTTCTCTCTCTCTCTTTTTCTCTTAGGTATCTCAAATACGACAAAGAAGATGACAGAGTGTGGTCACGCGTAGTATACGGAGAACGTTCGCATTAAATACCTTAGCAGCGAAGACTGTAGGAAGAATTACAAAGGGAAACGGTAAATCACTCGTGAAAATGGGTAGCTCATTAATAAGGTGCTGCTACCAGGGTGAGGAAGCGGTACCGGCTACTGTGTACCAGAACGCTCGAAACTGGCAGAGTACCAAGTCACGAACAATACACCCTAGAATTCCGACACGTTCTCCGTTCGAGCCGATCGAAGGTAGCTCACCTAGTTTGTCGTAAAAAAAAAAATTTCACATTGCAGGAGAAACTGTTCCCTCGCGAATCTACGTACATATCTCCTACCCTCCGATGTTTATAGTATTGATATTATCGTTGCGGTTAAGAAATTCAAAGCGATGAATTTACGAAAAAAATTTATGATTTCTCGATAAAGTGCTTTTTTATTGCTTACGACGTATGTATGTACGATCGGTTAACGTCACTTTTTAAATAAAATCAAATAACATAGGAGCTTCGAGGAAGAAGGAAATTCCGCGAAATCGAAAGGCTCGATTCTCAGAGACGGCTCGGTTCCATTCGGCTTGGCTCGGCTCAGTAGGTGGTTACCAAGACGGGTCGGTGGGGACTTTAAAAAGATTTCACTGGGATTCGTAGACGCGGCACCGTTCCTTTGCGACGATCTTTTCCGGACCTTCTCCCGCGCCTCGTTATTTCTCACGGGGAAGGGACCGTTCGTATCCACCTTAACATCTCCGCGTGATATATTGAACAAATTTCGAGCCGAAACTAGATTCTTCGATGTTACATCTACATTTAACAATGAAGATGTCAGGAAGGAACGGTCACGACACGCGCCCATCTCTATTTCGAGCCACATCGGATCTAAAATAGGATTTCAATATTACGTTATAATTATGAAATAAGTCTGAAGGAGATTATCGATCAATTTATACAAGTGGATACTTAAAAGACGGACCTTAGAATCTTTGATAGTCCATTGGAATTCCTTTCCAAGGCTTGAAATATGGGCACGTGGAATCGGCAGAGCAACCTTCTCCAAGAATCATAATGATGATAAATTTGAAAGGAGAAACCACCGAGGAAGTGGGTGATCGAGGAAAGTTCGAAAGAAAAACAGGCACGCGTACTCTCTTCTAGTGCCTCTGGAAAGTTTCGTCTTTCGAAATATCGAGACAACCTTCTCCTTTTTCTCTTTTCCTCTGTTTTCCTAAACTCCCCCGGTGCCGCCGAAACGACAGATTTAGCGGCCAGTACGTAGCAAGATATCTTTGATATTTATTTAACTGACATGGAGGCCCCGGGGCTAATAAATTCAGCGGGGGGAATGCTGCGAGCTTATTTCGAACCCCCTTTAGATAAGGGCGCATAATTTAAGTCGAGAAAAGAAGGGAGGAGACGAGAGAGAACCGACGACGAGGATAAGGAGAGGAGAAGGAGTTGGTAGAATAGGCGTATTACATATTTCGAACGAGATACGTCCTTTTTTTGCCTCGAGAAAGACGGGCTTGACTGGACCGTTTTGAAAGAGATTCTTGGGATCTTCCTTAAGCGTCTCGCACGCATCCCGGCCCAATTTTGATCCGTTTTTTCGTCCCACCTTATTGTTACCTACGATTCGACAGAGAGCACTTATTATTATTATTATTATTATTATTATTATTATTATTTATTTCGCCGCGCGAAAAGGACGAGGTCCTTTGACATAGAGAAATAATAAAGTAAAAAAGAAAATGACGCGTCTTTCTCGAATTTTCTCTTCGATCGCGTAAAAATGAAGTTTGCAGCAAAAACTGGATATCGGAGTGGGAGAGAGAGAGAGAGAGAGAGAGAGAGAGAGAGAGAGAGAGAGAGAGAAAGAGAGAGAGAGAGAGAGAGAGAGAGAGAGAGAGACGGAGAATCTTCGGGGTGGCCCGGCGAACGATCGACAGGCGCCGCGCCTCACACCACGTCTGTGGGCAAGACAAAACGCAACGAAGATTTCTTAACGCTCCTTCGGACGCAAAACCCAATGAGACCTTCGCCGGCGTAAATTCTCTTGCTGCGTCAAGTATTAGAGGCGTCGAGTGTCTGGCAAAAACATTTTTTCCCTTTCCACCATCGAAACTTTCCATGTTTCGATATTTTACGACCGATCGAAGTTTTTATTTCTAACGCCTGAACACTTAGAACGCGCGTGCGATAGAGAAAGAGGGACGACGAAAGTTATCAACGTCTTCTTCTCTCTCTTGTTTCAAGGACCTTTTTCGAAATTCACGAGGGCTCCTCCTCGAAGTAATGCTTCTTGGCGCAAATAACTCGGGCACGAGCTTGACACGGTAATAGTTAAGCGTGAGAAATAGACGCCCTCGGCCGCGCTGTGTATTCTCTCTAGAGTGTCGATTACACGAAAGTGGTTCTCATTTCTCTCCCGATCTTCGAAAAGCTTTGAACCTTTGAAAACTTTCTAACAATCTCTATTCTATCTTTTATAAATAACTTATCTTCGTAATCTTCTTTTCCTCTTTTCTTTCTTCAGAGAGACCGAATAAATTCCAAGTTCAGGTTCGACGAGAGGAATATGTTCGTCGCGGCGCTATCGGACGTGTATTTTTGTTTGCGATATATTTAAATTTAGAAGGCCGAACGTAGCGTATCCTTCGTAGGACAAAACGGAGAAAGGCATCGAACGAACGAACGAACGAACGAACGAACGGACGAACGAACGGACGGACGAATGAATGAACGAACGAATGAATCTCAAATCCGTGGGTGTTACTGAAATAACGCGTGACTTATTTTAATAATAAATCACTCGCCGATCCTCGTGGACCCGGATACGCGGATAAGCGCTGACATTATTTAAAACGAGAATGGAAAAGAGAAGATGTTGGAAACGAATCGATCTACCTGAATATTTATTAACTCGCGTTTATTAATGCAATACGGTCGATAATAATTTGCATTCGGAAAGTACGGTCTTCGATATATAGGGTCTTCGCGAGGCATCGGCTTGTTCCAAGGTAAAAAGTTAAAACCAAAAGCAAAAGAAGAAAAATCGCATGGAGAGCCGCTGGCTTAATTACTAGTATTTAACGTAATAGCTCCTGCTATCGTTGCCGAATGAACCACCTTTTCCCGTATTACTTGCTGCTCTAACGGCAATTATTGTGTAGCCAACAATAGGCCCGAGGTGGAACACCTAAAACCGGATGAACGGTTATTACGCACGAGTCGACTATGTTCCAGCGAAATTCGATTTCGTTTCTCTTGCCATTCCGAAACGGTCCTATCGTTTCTGCGATGTTTCCACGAGGCTACAAACATCCAAAAATGTTTCTCGATAACGAGCACTATCCGTTTTCGTAAACTCTGGATTTCTAATTTCTACCCTTCAAAATGATTATATAAATGAAAATCAATTTAGGACACTTTTCAACCGTCACCTATTTAAATGGTTACACTTATCACCCGATCCTTTTATCGAGAGGAAATCGAGCCTTAAAATCGTGGCCACGGTCTAGTACGAAGTTATCGTGTTACGATACATTCACTAGTGTAGGAAGAAGAATAAAAGAGAGAGAGAGAGAGAGAGAGAGAGAGAGAGAGAGAGAGAGAAAGAAAGAAACAGAAAGAAGCGGGATCTGAGGCTCGCCGCAAGGCCGATTACGAACGACCTCCCAAGTGTTCCCGAATAATATGGGATGAAAAAGAGGGGTAAAAGGGGAGAGGACTCGATCCTCGTCAAAGTCACGCACGGACCTTAAACCGAGGTTAATGGAAATGTTAGCGTCGACACGAAGAGGATGTCTTCTTAGGTAAGGGAGCTCGTAGCGTGAAAGAAAAGAAAAAAAAGAAAAAAGAGAAAAAGGGTAGAAAGAAATTTGTTATCGAAATTGCTCGTGCGATTCGGCAAAGTCCATTACGAACTTACATTCAGGACTTTTCGCTTTTTGGTCCCCCTTCATAAACCCACTTAAAAATGTCATTTTTTTCGTTTCATTTAATCTTACCAAACAATCCGACGTAAAAATATAGAAATTTTGTTTCCTTAAAAAAAAAAAAAAAAAGAAAAAAAGAAAAAAAAAGAAACAAAAAAAGAAATAAAAAGAAAAACGAGAGAAGGTAAACGTGTTATCATAAATATACGCGACCCTGAATGGATCCGTAAGTAAAAATTTATTTGCATACGTGCTTATAATTAATGCCGTCTTACATGATTAATTAATTACATCGTCGCGTGCTTATAAGTCGAACGAAGCAATTACTTTTATCAGCTCGAATTTCTTTATAATCGAGAGAATCGAATTATTTCGTCGATACAAAAGAATTTTATTGAAAATTTTCATCGCCAATATTAAATCGATCGATCTAACGTATTCTCAATGAATTTTCAACGAAGGATACTTATGTATATCATTCCAAGACACTCCATTAGATTACGAATCTCCTCGGCGCGGCGTCCGTGTTTCGTGTACGTTATTTTACGCTTGAGATTATATATGCTAATTAAAAGATAAAAAGAAAGGGAAAAAAAGAAAAAAAAAAAACATCGAAGGAGGGAGAGGCCGTTGCTTCTGGAGGCTGGATAATCTCATCGTTACACAAAGTAATAATAAAATACAGAAGTAGATAATCCTGCATGGCCGTCCTTGATCCTATAGAATTTTAAATGTGCTTTATGCGTGCACCGACTCGGTACATCGAAGAGGAAAAAAAAATAAAGAAGAAAATTCTGCAATCGTTTTATTTTTCTTTTTCCTCGCGAGAACGATCGACACTTAGGAAAACGTCGGCTATCAGAGACGAATGGAGCAGAAAATAGAAACGGCGGTCCTTTCTCGAGGATCGCGACTTTCATGCATTTAAGAAAATTTGGAATTCACCCTTCGGATCTTCTATCGAGAAAACGGAAGTCATTTGACCTTGATCACCGAAGAGGAAAGTTTATTTCTGGATGGCAAGACAATCGTCGTCGCTGGTAGGGCTTCCTAGTGCCGGATTTAATTAAAACTTTAACGACATCGCAGAGATAAAAAAAAAAAAAAGAAGATAAAAATTTTTGATAAAGAAAGACCTTATCGTCGACTAAATCAATCGACGTAATCGTGAAAATCGAGATAGAAAAAGTGTGTCAGATTCGATGAGTTAACGAAACGAAGCATGGATCTACGTGAAAAGAGAGGAAGGAAGAGAAAAGTAGGTGGACGTAGACTCGGTCACGACGACGATAATGAGGGAAGAGCGAACGGAAGAGCCCGATATCCCCGCCGAGTGCTTCCGGTTCCATACGAAAAACGTTCGGCTTTTGTATTTTTGCGTTTAGATTCGAGGGAGCAGAACGAAGAGCCAGAACGTACCGTCCTTTTCTCTCTCGCACGGTCTCTCGGAAAACGGCCAAACGTTTCTGTGCCTGCTTAACGAGCATAAAATTGATGTCGATTGATCGTGAAAAATATCGAGCGAATCGAATCTACTATCGTGCCTCCTATCTTTTTCTTTCTTTTTTTTTTTGTTTTACTTTGGCAGCGTACTAAGGTCGACGATCTCTAACGCGTCAAGAGATGTACTTTTAAATGCAAAGAAAAGCAAAACAGGGAGAGGGAGAGAGAGCAAACGAGGAGAGTGCGCGAGGTCAAGGGCTCCTACGAATGTTTAACTGCGGCTCTTAAACAGGCAGTAAAGTAACGTAATGCGCGTCTGTCGGACGAAAGTTGATCGATGATTCCTTGGGACAAAGGGCCATATCGATTTTATTGCCTAGAATATATCGGCGAGTCCTCGTTTCGTTCGCAAACGTTCCCGATGCAAGCCGCCGGACTTTATGTTGCTGCCCTTTGTAGCACCTTTCTACGAAGGAAAGAGGAGCTAGCTGCTCGTCGAAGCACGTTCCTTTTCATTTTTAAATCCGACTTTTAACGGACTATCCGAAATAATGTCGGACAAGAGACAGATACGGAATATAAGAACTTGTACGGCGTTACTCAAAGTACGTCGTGATTCGATCAAAAAAAAAAAAAAAAAAAAAAAAAAAAGAAACGAATTTACAATGATATGGAAGAAAACTACTACCAATTTTCGTGAAGCTTTAGCGAAAGGCGACGGCACCACCTGCCGGTACTCTCATCGGCACTAACACATATATACGGACTCGAGAGAGGCGTGCAAATTCGTAATAAATCGTACGACTTCATCGTCCAGGTTGGTATTCGGCGCTCGGACATCCGCATACGTTTCTAAGTTATGCCCGTTGAGCGAGCTAACGCGCGTTTCATTCCTTTGACGCGGTAGACCTTTGAAGCCGTTCCACGAGTAACTTCTCGCGGTTTGCGATCGTTCGTCTACTTGGAAGCGTTTAGCATTTTAACGAAACGAAAGTACACACACACGCAACTTTCCCGAAATTGCTCGTTTTTTTTCGGAAAAGGAAGAAAACCACGTCGCGATGTGCACCTTTAAAAATAAACGGAAACGATTATCGGCGACGTTGCCGACGAAATTCGGAACATGTCTCTCGTTCCTAAGAGTAGTCAACCTCTTCTTTTCGATATACATACGTTAAGGACGTAAGACTTAAAAGCGAGTCGTTTTTCAAGTTACTTAAGAAAGTAGAAGAAGAAGAAGAGAGAAAGAGAGCACTTAATATTCAGCCGGCATGCTTTCTATGGAGGCATATTGTATAAACGTCACGTGCGTGTGGAGAACGTTTACACGCGGAAAGTATACGAAAGTGAGAAAAAGGGTCTTTTCTCCGGTCCTCCCTTTTTCAAAATCGCTTCTTCCTTTTTCCACAACCGTTCGTAAAGTTGTCAACGTTAACGATCGTATACGAGATTACACTTTGGCCGGTGGCCGAAAAAGGAGAAAAAAGGAAAAAAAATCAACTTTACGAATTTACGTTGATAACGATATTATCTCTCACGGATAGGTGGCTCGTCAACGTGAAAACTCCGGCAACTACTATCCTGTAACTTTCGTAGAATTCTTACAATCCTGATAAATAGAACGAATTTAATAAGCGACCCTTTTGAAGGACTCGTTTCGTCAAACCGAATACAAGTACATACATACGTATAAGAGAAATTAAGCTACCTATATCCGTGTAGGTAAATGCGTAGGAGTAGTCAAGCTTTCCTAGTCACTATAAGACTCTTGTCACGCTTCTTTCGAGACAGAAAATCAAATCAAACATCGTCGGAGGACGTTATTCGAGGCGCTGAAAGGCGTTCCAGGAGGTAGAGAAGTAGATTCTTCAGGTTCTTCAAACGCGTATAAGGAATCGTCAAGATGTTATTACTACAAATATTGTCTCTAGAACGGTCTCCATTCATCCTCGAAGAAGCAGAACGCCTAGGCTTTTTTCTTATATTTTCTTTCTTCAAATAGGTTACTCTTGAACCTCGTACCTATTCCATTCGGTTCGACGTGTATTCCCCGTCTATCGAACATTCCTTCCAAATTAATAGAAGGATGCCTTTTGTAATTCGTTGTTCTGTTTTTAACCAAACAGAATCTATCGTGATCCTTCCTTTAATCTTTACATTTGTTATTCCTTATCCTTTTTTTTTTTATTTTTCCTTTTCTTCTCTCTTCTTTCGACAAGTCGATACAATAATACGCGCTCATAATAAAGCGTTCCATTTATTTTTCCCCATGCTACTTCCTTCATGACGCTTACTCGTATCTTATCTATTAATTATATTTGCTTTATATATTTTATATTTGCTTTATTAACGAGACTATTGCAACGATGATCGAGATTTTCGATCGGTTTCGAGATTACGATCGTAACGGAAATAGTTGAAACGAAACTAAAGCCCATTAAAAGTTTTCTTTTTTTAAATCGTGGTAGGTAGGTAGGGTAGGTAATCACTGAACAGCTTGCACACACATACACGCTAACACACGGACAGAGTTTCGTAGAGTGCGCTCGTTACCGGAGCAAATCGGCTCGCTCTTCCCATCAAATCGAGCAGAGTATTCCTACCCCGAGTGCTCCGTTCCTCCCGAGGGATTGCTCTTTTTCGAAACTTCTTCGACACAGTCCCGGAAAAACCGATAACCTACGACGATCTCGAAAATGAAGTAAAGAGCGAAAAGACGCGAGAGTAGTTTCTTTCGGAAGCGAAGTAGAGGGGTGAGGTGGGATGGGGAGGGGGGTTGGATGAGAGAGGAAAGATTATAAGAAAAAAACGTAATAAAGGAAAAAGAGTTAAATCGAATGACGTTTAACCGCTGTGCTACCTATTATATATATATATATATATATATATATATATATATATATATATATATATATATATATACTCTGCGCTTATTCGAACGAATCCGTATTCGATATTTTTCCTGTTCTTATTTATCCAAACTACAACAGCCAAACGGCGTTGCGGTTAAAAATTCATACGAACGACAAGTACATACAAATCAAATTATTTATATTCTGTTATTCTACGAAACGAACCACCCTGTCTCAAACGATAGAGATTTATCGTCGGTTAAAAAAAAAAAAAAAAAAAGAAATAAATAAAAAAAAAGTATAGAAGAGAAAAGAAGAATGACGAGGTTTGTACTCGCTTACTTGCTCGTAGCCATACGAATTCGCGAGCACGTGTTTTTCAGATGTCGTAGGGGAAAAAATGATACGTGTCGTAGGTAAGAACGTGCCAAACACGTTTTAGTAAGGATTCTCGGTTTAAACTTCTGTCGTCCCATTGATAAAAAGAGAGATATGTGACAAAGCGATAAAACGGAGTTTGCGAAGAATTTAACGAGCTGAGAGAGGAAGGAAAGTCGAACGGCCAAGGGAGGATATTGGCGTCCTTCGAGATCCTTGAAAATGTCTCCGCGTCGGAAATCGTGCGTCTGTTTCGTTGTAAGACACTTAATGCCAGACGCACGGTGCGCATAAGTAAATGGGCACAGGTGCGCATACATATCAGTATAGGAGACGTGTAATTCTCCCGTTTGACCATTCGATCGGCGTGCAAAGAGTTAACGGCCGTTAATGGAATTCCATTTAGCAGTTTTCTCACGGCATAATCGTCTAGATCGATTCCGATTCGGATCAATGGAGATTTCAAGATTTATGACGTAACATCCGTTCTTCTTCTCTTTCTTCTTCTTTCAATTTTATCCGATTACGCAAGAACGAGAAAAGGAGAAAAAAAAAAGATTCGTCGGTGTTAAACGAGAAGGTTGTAGAAAACAGCCGATCGCTTGGAAATGGCCGGGAACATTAATGCGGAGAAAAGTATTAACGACCTCATCTGTGAATCAAATTAACGGCCGAGCCGAGAACGACTGGGAGACAGAGGTACGTACGTAGATACGTATGTACGTCCTCGAAATTCGATTGCATTAGCGAGGAGGCGCGCTTCAGAATTCCTCCCTGCGTCAAACCGTGTGCACGGCCTCCGTCGGCGCGGCGCTTCGACTCTACACGCGAGTATTCATAGATTTGCATTTATATTTGATTCGAGATGCGTGGGCCGAGACTTCGTGAAATCGTTAAGTGTTTTGCTCCGTACGAATGCGCCGGTGATTTTTCCGATAACTCTCAGCCTATAAACTCGACGGCCTCTCGTCGGCCAAAGTTAAACCATCGCATCATATCATTGATCGATTTCTTCCTTAATCCTATATCCAGAGAGAGAGAGAGAGAGAGAGAGAGAGAGAGAGAGAGAGAGAGAGAGAGAGAGAGAGAGAGAGAGAGAGAGAGAGAGAGAGAGAGAGAGAGGAACGTTCGGAAAATTAATTATCGAGTGTACACTCTTGTACAAGAGAGAAATAGGGGTGAGTGCAAAGAGTACTTTGTCGCCTATCCCAGATAGATATCTTTCTAAGAGTTCTCATTGAAAGTATTTAAAACTCTCTTAACCGATCGTTAGCAAAGAAAGTTGTTAAAGGATGGATCGAATATCGAAAAGTTCAGGCGTTCCGTAAAAAATAAGAATGCCGAGAGACGACGAATCATAACTGATTTAAGGTAAGGTAAGGAATCTTTTTTCTTCCCACTTTTTCGAAAGTTTTCTCCCACTTTTTACCCCAAGGCATCTCTCACCTAGTTCGGTAC
The DNA here is from genome assembly GCA_918808275.2 of Dolichovespula sylvestris. Taxonomy (NCBI): domain Eukaryota; kingdom Metazoa; phylum Arthropoda; class Insecta; order Hymenoptera; family Vespidae; genus Dolichovespula; species Dolichovespula sylvestris. Next base: position 741,782 of record OU964985.1, on the reverse strand, counting down.
TAATTAACGTAGCTCAACGCATTCATAAGTATATTCGAAAGAACGCTTTACGAAGATAATGATCGAACGCGACATATCGAATATTTTAATGGAAGAGTGACATTGGCGGATTGGAATGCGATGTCATTGTAATGGCGCGCCGAGTTTACTCGATTATTTTCAACTACAGAGAATGAAGGATAAACCGGCGAAGAAGAAGAAAAAAAAGATAAAAAAAGAAAAAGAAGAAACAAAAACACCGTACAACCTTATTGCAAATACGTAGTTTAAAATCTTATTCAAGGACGTACGCGGGGTCGAATCGCGTTTACTCTTATCTACGTGCTCAGATATCGTTCAATTTTATTACAATTTTGTAAACATACGCTCTGAAGGATCTTTGGAGGACTTTGAGATACGAGTATGTTTACAGAAATTATATCAAGTTGCTTGGGCAACGTTGAGTTTCGTAAAAAGCGACGTATGAAACGGTGGAGAAACAAACGCTGGGATCGAAATGATTCGACAGAAAAGAGTGAAAAGAAAAAGAAACTTAAGAGGAAAAGGTTGTTGAGTGCGTACGACAGAGCAAAAGCTCAAATATATCGTCTTTCGTCGCGTCGTTATGATTCAAAAAAGAAAAAGAAAAAAAAAAGAAAAAAAAGAAAAGAAAAGAAAGAAAAGAAAATGAAAATGTTTACATTTTATTTGCGCTAACATTTTCGAGTGTCTTGTAACATTAAACACCAACTGACAGCAGAAATCTGGTACGGAAAGAGATGCACAGTTTGCGCACGTAGCAAGAGTATCAGTGTCCTTATCGTCCTGACATTTTTTTCGAGTGCTGTTGGCTAACATAGGAGACCACGTGGGCGAACGTGTGTGTACCACCACGTGAATATACACGTGGAAGATTGAACGAGCGCGGGAAAAAAGAGAGAGAGAGAGAGAGAGAGCGGGAGAAAGAGATGCGAACAAAATAGTACGATGAAGTGAAAAGGGAGGTGACAGGGGTGGTTATACGCGCGTGCGAGAGAGAGAGAGAGAGAGAGAGAGAGAGAGAGAGAGAGCGCGCGAGAGAGAGAAAGAGAGAGAGAGAGAGAGAGAGAGAGAGAGAAGCGAGGGAGGGAGATCGAATACACGAAGCCGAAGCCCTACGCTCTTCGCTCTTCGCTCAAGAGAACTCTACTCTCGGTGTTCAGTGCTACGATGGTCACCAAGCGAACGAGTCGCAGCCTCTCGACTACTCGTAGTTCCGAGTAACTCGCGTGCTCCGTTAACGTCTCGGTCTCCTTCCATCTAGCAATCTCTTTCTCTCTCTCTCTCTCTCTCTCTCTCTCTCTTTCTTTCTTTCTTAGCTTCTCTCTCTCTTTCTCTCTCTCTCTCTCTTCGTTCTTTCTGCCTGTCCGTTCGAGACTTGCACCGTGCGTCTCGGTTAATCGCGCCTAATTAAGACGATTCCCGTCCGAGTCTACTACGTGCGCCGGCCTTTACGCCATCCGATGCACTTCTGTCATTGACCGTCGAGAGAAGAGGATCCCGTCCGTTCCTCTTGCACTTGCGAAAAGCGGAAAAAAGAAAAAAAAAAGGAAAAAGAAAGACGAGATCTCTCTCTTTCTCTTTCTCTCTCTCTCTCTCTCTCTCTCTCTCTCTCGTAAATCATCGAGTCCCTTTGAGCATCGCCTCGGAAAATCGTGTCATGGACGATTTACACGCGGACTTCTCCATTTTGACGCTATAAATATATCACGCGAGCGTAGAATAGGACGGGCGTGCGTCGATCCGTCTCTTCGTGACTGTGCTCCGTTTCAAGACGAACGTTTTGTCGGTCGGCGGATTTCGCGCTACTGACGTATCTTCTTTCGCGAACGCGGAAGAGATCGCGCGAGTCGGTCGTCTCTCCTTTACGGTATTCAGTCCTTTTTCGAAAGAGTCCGAGTGGCCCATTCTCATTGATCTCGCGAGAGTTCAAAAACAAGATTCGAGATATCTACTACGAGAGAAAATAAAATCTCTCGTCTGGCTCGATCGAGATTCTAATTATAAAGATCTGGCTCGAGATAGAGTCCATCGACTCGACGTATCGTCGATCTTTGTCTTCGCTTTCGAGACATTATAGCTCCGTAAAAAAAAAAAAAAGAAAAGATTGTCAAAATATCGATCACGACGTAACAAACGAAGTAACGAACTCAACGGAGAATGAGGAGAGAAATTTAAGGAGAAAGAGAGAGAGAGAGAGAGAGAGAGAGAGAGAGAGAGAGAGAGAGAGAGAGAGCAGGGGGGAGGGGAGATCAAAGATAGGTAGTATCTCGTAAATTTCTGATGAAGTACCAAGAGGAAACTGCGTGCAGTGTTTGGAGGAGAGAAGTTTACACGTGCCTGTTGATCGACTTCCATCCTCCTGCCTCAAATAAGGAACATCACCACCACGTGCTTCGATAATACGCTTCGTCCGACGTTCAAACGTGAGTAATCTGCGCGTATGACGTTTTATTTCTTGGCGTCGGCGTATCTCGAACAAGATGCTACAGCGAGTGGAACGCTAATCAACGTAATCCGTTTGTCTCCCCCGCAAAGAAGTTTACATACGTCTAAGCTGCTCGCTTACTCGTTTGAAGAGAGGGAGAGAGTGAGAGCGAAAGCAAAGAGAGAGAGAGAGAGAGAGAGAGTGAGAAAGAGAGAGAGAGAGAGAGAAAGGAAGAAAACGAACGTATGAATAGCTCGCGTCGTCGGATTACGATGAAAACGTCGTACTCGTCGAGATCGTTTCCAGGGAAATCGTGAATAGTACGATGCCTTTGGACTTTCAAGACGCGATCTGCACGTTGGGGGAGAACGAACGTGAATGACTCGACACGGGTAAGCGTTAAATTAATCGCTCGGGCAGTCCTTAATTTCTGGGCCGAGCGTAACTCGACTCGGTTTGCGTTTTTCCCGCGCCTTTCTCGTAATCATCGTCGTCATCTGGACCGTTGCGTTACGAGAAATAAATCGAGATGACGCGAGTCGTCTCACGCCCAACTAGCCCAACGATGGGAATAAATCGTTTGTAACGACGACGGCGAGTAAATCTTTCATCACGCGGATAATTCGTTTATATATGAAAAATACCGATAAAGTCGGAAGAAAATCTCTCTCTCTCTCTCTCTGCGATTAAACCGCCCTTCTTGAATCCTTATCTTCGATGATTCCTCTGGATTATCTCCAACCCGTCGGAAGTCGGAAGATAATATGACCGTAAATACATATATTCGAAAATTCAATAGAATTGCTCTCGAGACCCTTTGACTATTCACCTGAATAGAAAAAAGATTTGTCTAACGGTAATCCTTCCGCTAGCCTACAATCCAGACAATTTATATGGCATCGGTGAGTAACGAGACGCAACGAGCACGCTGTCTCGACCGATTATCCGGGTTAAGCCCACGGTAGAATTCCAAGATTCGATTTATCACCCCCGAAGTTGAAATAGAAGCTAGAGTTGGCTCGTGTCCTCGACCGTCACGTCGCAACCGTTTATGTTACCGGACCGACCTTCGGTCACTTCTTATTTCTCCTTTCCGCCCTTTCTTTTAATCCAACTCTCCGTTTCACGGTTGAACGTTCAATGTTTCTTTTTTCTCGAGAAAAGCTCTAATCCGTTGGCTTCGTTCCTAACTATATTCCTAACCATTACAAGAGTCGTCTTACAAGAGAGAAAGAATTTGAATCTTTCCCTACATTCAAATGAAATTTAATCTCGATTAAATATTAGATGAAATTGTTAACTTCCTGAAACATCGATTCTCGATCTTTCTTGCTCCAATTAATTCCTAATTATAGTTATATTGTCACGTTTCTAAGATCACCTCGCGTAAACGGGTAAGATAAGAACGACATCCCAAGACAAATACTATTCGTATATCTATAAACACACACGCACACACACACACGCGCGCGCGCACGAGAGAGAGAGAGAGAGAGAGAGAGAGAGACAGACACACATAACAAGCAAAAGTTGACGCGTGCTCGGCTACCGAGGAAGATCTCTTCATCTATTTCAGTGGATTGCCTTGTCGGAAGTATCACTCAACGGGGCCTCTTCCTATTGTGATAAAATACGTGAAAGAGAGAGAGAGAGAGAGAGAGAGAGAGAGAGAGAGAGAGAGAGAGAGAGAATGAGAGTGAGCAAAACCGCGCTTCGTTTCTCTTTATCTTCTCTCTTCATTCGTGGCTTTGACTTTGGACAAGATATGAAAAAAACTTTACCGTTCTCGTTCGCTATTTGACCCTTTTTCCTTCCATCAAGAGGGATCGCGACTGTCTGATTCTGAATGCCCGTTTTTCAAGACGACCAAGAGTAGACAAAAGCGAACGTTTTATCTCTTCGAAGCACGCGTCGCGTCCGTGTCAAAAATAGTGAGAGTGAAAGAGAGTGAGAGAGAGAGAGAGAGAGAGAGAGAGGGAGAGAGAGAGAGGGAGAGAATTGGTAGAGAACAGAAAGAGAGAACGAAAATGAGAGATAAAAAAATGGAAGAATTTAGCTCTCGTGGCTAATATCGCGTCTTAAATCATTTTATTCGGGCGAACGGATACGTCGTTAAAATTTCATCGTTCGGCAGTTTTCAAGTAGCGGGAATGGATTTTAAATCGACGATTTAAAGGGCACTGTGCGTAAAGCTGCAAAGGGTCGGATTGGAGACTACTGGTGTTCTCTCTCTCTCTCTCTCTCTCTCTCTCTCTCTCTCTCTCTCTTTCCTATGACGTCGAGGGACGCTTTCGTTCCTCGATCTTTGTTTTTGAAGGACGAACTCGACGCCGGTGACAGCTGTCACCGGCGTCAAGACGCCGCGTGAAAAGAATTCTCACTCACTCGTGCACCCTCATGCAACCTCGCGACGTGGAACGAGAGAGAGAGAGAGAGAGAGAGAGAGAGAGAGAGAGAGAGAGAGGGAGAGAGAAAATCGCGAGCAATTTGTCAATTTTATGCACACTTCGCGAATAATGATCGAAAGTGGAACACGTGACCACGACGTACATTGTCCGCCGACAATAGAATCGGATGTTTTGTCAGGCATAATAGAACGCGTGGCCTACGCGCTAATGAAAGGGTTGCACCTTTGAATACATCGACACACGCATATACGTTACGAATGTACATATGTACATGCATATACGAAGCTCAGAGAGGTGCTCCGGTTTGCCTAGCCTGTGCCCTTGTAATCTAAACGTTTTCTGCGTATCAGAGAACCGACGTACTCGTCGCTACATTCCTACGGAGTTACTTTCCCTCTCTAAAAGTGCAACCCGACGATAGCTAGCTACGTTCGAGGAATTTTAAAGACGAGTTTTTTAAGGTCTCCTTCGATGTGTCTGTGCGTACGATCTGTTGTTTCTTTTTTTATCCTATATACGTCGAATAATGATATCTCGTATCGCTAATTATTGATATATATATATATATATATATATATATATATAATATATATATATATATATATATATATATATGCATATATAACCGCTGTATAAAACGAAACGCGCCCTCTAAACCGTCGAAGCTCCGGCCAATGTCAGAACGTCGAATGTGTGTAGTTTAAAACAGACTGGAACAATGGAAGGCTACGTTCGGATCTAAAGTAAAAGTGCCACTGTCATTTGCAAGTCGCGATTGCACGAACTGCTCTCTTACATATACGATAGCTCTCTATGTGCGCGGTCCTGAATAGAAGAAACTAAAAGTACGATTGCACTTGGTGTCATCGCCATTGAAAACTTTATTCTACGCTTTTGTACCTTCGCCCTTTGGCGTGTCCGTTGATAACGACGCATATTCCGATACATGTGCGTTGACTTCGGACGCGTGGTTCAAAATCACTCATAAATCGAAAACAAAGTTATTTCGTCGATGTAATCGAAAGATACCAACAATTGCTTTCCCGTTGCTCGTTTCGAATAAAAATGGGACGTTAGATAATAATCGTGTTTCCATTTGCACGTTTTAATCGTTCGACGAATAGACGACCGACATTCCGTTAAAGTTTTGTCAGACGAGAAACGATAATCGTCGTTGAACGAATATAGTTTCCGTACGATTGTTATTATTATTAGATATTATTTCTACCGAGATTTCCTCTATCTCTCTCTCTCTCTTTCTCTTTCTCACTCTCTCTTTAGGATGTTCGCGTATAAATGACGGTAAATGAGTTCCGGTAGTACGTAAACCACACGCGCCACAATTGGACTACAATTTCGTTTTACGAGGCAGATCTTTAAGCCAATAAAATATTGAATATCGCAAATACGGAGCAATCGCTGGCATCCGTAGAGATATTCTGTCACCCGCGGAGATGCGTCGAGTGTTTCCGTGAATAAAGAGTAGTCAGCAGGTTGAAATTTTTAACTGGTAACTAAATATAGAAATTGCGAACTTTTCTTCTCTCTCTTTCTCTCTCCCTCCCCCCTCATCGAGTACGTTTTAATCTTCTACGAGTACGTATTCGCTCGAAGCTCAGACTCAATTTAATCTCGGCGAGATGATTAAGGCCACGTTGATGGATATATACGGTGCAACGTTCGAAATTATATTCATCGAAGTACCGTGGAAAGACAATGAAGTTTCTCCTGACCGCGGTACGCCCTTGGAACGTAGCTAATTTCGCGTGCAAATAGTTACTGATGCTTAAACTGGAAGGATATGTATCCACGGAATGGTGCCCGCGTACCTTCCAAGTTATTCTAAAACCCGGGGTAACTATGCGACATCGGTTCCCTCCCGAAAAATTGTGAGAGCCGATAGTCTTGTAAGAAAAACCACTGTTTGC
>OU964985.1:457500-730000 GCA_918808275.2 Dolichovespula sylvestris | reverse complement strand
TCTGGACGAAGACGACGACCACGACCACGACCACGACCACGACCACGGCTACGACTACGACAACGACGAGGACGATGGCGCATCGGCGTATGCAATCGCAATGGGTACATACGTAGGGGTTACGGATAAAGAAAATGTACGATATATGTGCATTAATTCTCTCTCATTCTCTTTTAGACAGTACACCAGTATTGTATCCGACGAGTTTACGATTATTACCCTAAGGTTCGTTTTATTTCGAACGACTATTCTTCGTTTAAACGTCGACGTAATTGCCAGATGCAGACTCCAGTACGCTTATCTTCACTTTTATTCGAGCTAATATCGAAATCGGGCGGAAAAATAAATAAAAACTCTTCTCGTTTAGCACGTTTAAATAACGTCAGTTTTCTTGCTATGTCATTGTAATCTCTGGCGCTGGCGGTGATGCTGCGCATGGATCAGACGAGAGAGAGAGAGAGAGAGAGAGAGAGAGAGAGAGAGAGAGAGAGAGAGAGAGAATATCTGGTGTTTACATCAGGTCCGATATATCGCACGCTTTACATGCAGAGACAAGCGCTTCTCCTCTACATCGAGTAAAAGAAAAAAAAATGAGTGCCGAGAGTTATCTCCTACTAACCTACACATGTATCGTACATAGTATGCAGTATACACTTTGCAATCTCTCGACCTGATTATTTTTACGTAATAAGAGCGTTCCTACGTTTAACGAACCCTCTTAGATCGTTCACATGTGTACGTATATACTTGTGTGTATGTACATATCGTACATATCGTACGTATCATTACGTATATTCAAAATTTATGATTTTCATAGCGGTGTCTATGAAGATCGTTCTCGAAATATACCTTCTATTTTAGTATTGGCCGGCTCTCGTCGAGTTAAACGCCGGATAGAAGAAGATGAAGCGTTTGGAACAACAATGACGTAACATTCTGACGAGTTTGTTGACTCTACACGTATGTACGTACGTACGTACGCTCGTACATATGTACGTGCTCGGAATAAATCGATTTTGCCACGTCCTATAGTATAGACATACTAATTCATGATAACCAACATTCGTGAATTCCATTGAAAGAGTTCCGTGGAAAAGTTTCTCGAATCGAATTTCTATCGAAATCGTTTCAACGATCGACTCTCTCTCTCTCTCTCTCTCTCTCTCTCTCTCTCTCTCTCTCTCTCTTTCTTTTCTCCGCTTTTCACAGAGTCCTCCCATAAATCTGGTTAAAAGACGTCACGTAAAAAAGACGGAAATCGCTCTATCCTTTCTTTATAGGGGCGAATATTTATCGTGAAAATCGATAATTACATCGAGCTCCTCTTTAAAGCGTATACGCGAGTGCAACGACTCGAAACTCTGGCGCGTTTCTTCTCTTGGCTCGAAGGCAGCCGGGAGCAAGCATCTCTTATTAAATCTCAGCTCGGAATTGTTATTAAGAGTACACTCTATCGTTGCACCCGCGATCTTTCGGGGCGTATATTTCACGTTTGCTTAGGGTTAATGCCTAAAGAAAACAGTACGTTTATCTTGTATCCATATTCGCTCGCACACCAATACACGCTTACACACACACACACACACACACACACACACACACACACACACACACACACACTTATATGCGTATACTTACTCATCGGTCGTTTGACAATGTACTGTAACGTTATACCTTCTGTTTTCAGAGAGTGTCTCTGGACGACTAACGCGATAACGTCCAACCATATTTGCACTAATTTCCAGACCGGAGTAAACAGATACGCGTACACGAATTCGAAGAGCGAATCAGTTGTTTGTAATTTCCTTTGAAATCGATCGACCTTGCAGAGTTCCCTAGCGTTTCCAGATATTGATTTTGCTACGTTTTGCCGGGGCGTCGGCGGAGCTCTGCAAAACCTCCTGCAACGTGGAAAGATAAATTCCAGGGTGGGAGGGGGTGAGTGAGGGGTAGAGAAGAAGAGGAGGTGGAGGAGAAAGAGGAAAAGGGAAGTGGGAGGTGCACGAAGGGAGAAAACGTGAGAAATCGCATCTGAGAGAGACCTCTCAAGCTTATCTACTATCTTGTCGGTTATTGAAAATCGGCTCTTCGGATGTCGTGCTCGTAACATCTGTGTAGGTAACCGCAAAAGAGAAAATCCGCGTACGCAGAAGCATTTGAGACAGAAAGAAAGAAAGGAAAAAAAATTGTACAAGGTAGAAAATATAATCGATAGCCGCATGCACGAAAAATTAAAGGGCTTATTAAGCCGAGAGAGAACGGCAGACATGAGATATGTATAAGGACTTAAAGGTTCCGTCGTTCGAGTATGGGGGACGTGTTTAGGTCCGTCCGATCGAATAGCGTAAAACGTAAATACAAAAGTTCCTAGTATAACAATTGGAGTAATAAACACGGATAGATATATTGTATTCAGCAAGCTAAGGACTGTATATTTTGTTTAGATAAATGTCAAGAACCTGCGCGGAAGTGACTACTACGTGTGATAGATAGATACGCCCATACACGCGTTATCTCATTCATATCTCGAAATCCGACAATTTCTAGCGATTTGTATCTCGTTGAATAGCGTTTCACGGTGTTGTCGGTGTAACCGAACGTACGACAGAACGTACGAAAGAATGTACGAAAGCGAACGTTTCACTCGGCTACGTACGGAAGCGAGGAAAATTTTGTCAGAGACCAAACCAGTCTCTCGTAAATCACGAAAGGCGTGAACGGTACGACAGACCGAGCAACTGTTAGCATAATTCAACGGATAGCGTACACGATATCAGAAAGAGAAGTCAGCGTACAGAGAATACATATTCCATATGATCGGACAAAGCTTCGAAACGAGAAGCAATTGAACGAAACGTGCTTCCTTCCTCTATTTCATCGTCCGAGGATATAGTTTTGGTTGAAAGTTTCGTGCCAACAGATCCCCATCGCGCTCTCTTCCTCTCGAACAGACGTAAATAAAGCAACGTGCCGCGGCAAACGATTTAGATAAACCTATTTTCAACTAAACCGATAGAGTCAACCGCTTTCGTAGTACGGAAAGTTTACGCGTCTCGTTGAAAGTAAAACGGACAATTATCGTGAAACATCAAACGATTCTCTGATTCGCCGCAAAGTCAACGTTCTCGTAACTCTTCCTTCGAAATCGCTCTTTTGATTCGTTGCGGATAGATAATACCATGCATTTTTTCTTTTTTCTTCTTCTTTCGTTCTAATCTATAGATACAAAAGGGAGTATGAGCTATAATTTAGGAGAGAGAGAGAGAGAGAGAGGAGAGTATTCCGATAATAGCAAGAAACTGTAGTCCTTTACTCGCTATCGCAGGACTTGTTCTCCGAGAAGGAAGATAATACGGATGGCCGAGCGATGTACGACGGTCTTCTAAGCGCCTACGATAGGGCTTATAATAATTTCTATTTTCGGTAGATGGAAAAGAGGTACGGGATGTTGGAGGTATCTCGAGCGATATAAAGATAGAGAGAGAGAGAGAGAGAGAGAGAGAGAGAGAGAGAGAGAGAGAGAGAGAGAGAGAGAGAGAGAGAGAGAGAGATGATATCCTGCTAAGAAAAGATTTTTCTCTCTCTGACTAGAGAAAGTTCCTTCGAGCGAAAGGAACAATTTTTTCCTCAAAGATGAGTGATTCTTACGAAAGAAAACTCTCTTTCTCTCTCTATCCATCTTTTATCTTTACTTCTATCTCTATGTACAAGAGAATCCAGTGTACTTTGCGAGAAAATATTTGCTTCAAAGAGATCCTTGCATTTTCATTTTATAAAAGTCGAAAGAAAATTGTAAAAGATTTCAGGTCAGTGACGTAAAGCATCTCGAAAAGTTTTAGGGAGATATTTAAATGGAATCTTTTGAAATTTCAGGTGACAACGGTACCGGACGAAGCCGAGGACAGCTTTAAAATGCCCAGAGCTTCCGTGGTACATATGACGTCGACGGCAACGAGACCACAGCACATGTCGCAGGTACTAACACGTTCGTTCAATTTATACGAGATACATGCATACTACATTCTAAGACGCAATCACAATGGAACGTCGCATAACCTACGGCTACTCGCTAAACTTTCCTTCCATTCGTTCTACGTTTTAACATTCTCGAGAAGCTACGAACGCAAAAGGGCTGCATAAATACTTGAAGGTACCTTCCACGTAGACTTTTTCAAAACAGACAAACGAAGAGGAAAACTATCTTCCATGGATTACTCGTGACTTTGCTTCTTCTTCCGTTCTTTCTCGTAGGTACATACGTAACGGCTGAATGTAACTTCGCACGAATCGTAAAGTCGAAGGTGTACGAGCAAAAGATACGAACGAATTGTAAAAGCAAACAAAAAAAAATAAAGAGAAACTATATGATATCGTTCCTGGCTGGATCGTTCTGAGATCTTGAAATTTTCCATGCTATCTTAACCGAGATCGCTTTTTTCTTTTACGTTCTCGTATTTTCGCGTGGGTAAAATTTCGAAAGATCGTACGAGACCTTACGACTACGGATCTTGTTCGTTGACACGGACTTGCGTAAGCAGGTCTACCGCTGAATGGGATCTTTTAGAGATCTATTATCGGAGAGTTAAATCGGTCGATCGTACTTTAACGTGATTCATCGAACGGAGACACCGTAGGACGCCGTGTACTTTCATATATTCGCGTGTCAGCTATGTTTGCTCGCATTAATTTATATCCCGGCGAAATTCAACGACGAGATTAGGTTCTGGAAGCCTTCGAGATCGAACGACCAGCAAATAATGGAAAAAAATTTCATCGACATTGTACTTTAACTTTTCTTGGCGTGTTCTTAAAAAGAGGCAGAGAGAGAGAGAGAGAGAGAGAGAGAGAGAGAGAGAGAGAGAGAGAGAGAGAGAGAGAGTCGTTTTATAGCACGTCCGAGGATTTTCGAATAATCCGAATCGAGCTGTAGAGGGAAGCTTACTTTCTTGGCACGCGGCCATATTGATATGCAAATACGGGAGGGATAGCGGAGCTTAATTGAGTGGTTCGGCTTAAAATGCATATCGAGTAGCTTGGGCGTTCTTTTGTCCGCAAAGGCCTTCGACCACCATCGTCCAGACTTTGTCTTACGTTGGCCGTAATCTTTGAAAGACTGTCCAAGAATTTCTTAAGCGCCTACTCTCTTCCTGGACACTACTATACTCTTTGCTCGTACGCACAAGTAATAACTTCAAACTGGTCGACTGCCGAACCGAATTTTTTATCGATCGATCGTTTCGCTTCGTCGTCGTTGTCGTCGTCGTCGTCGTTATCGTCGTTACCATTTTCTTTTCTTTCTTTACTCCCACCCTCCCCCTCCCGATTCGATGAAAGACTGGACGAGATTGAGTAACCGAATTATAGTTAATAGCTTCCTCGGAACTATGTACCGAACTCGTTTGAAGCACATCTTTGCACTTGGAGAGTGCACCGAGAGTATTGGCTCGACTCCATGCAAACGAGCTTTTAACGTTCAGCTGCGCCGTATAAGAAGAAACGACGACGGTCAGAGAAACGTACAAAACGAGGATTTCCTTCGAAAATGTCGACCTTCCTTTTTGCCAAACGTTTTATCTGCCACACGGAAAATCGTTTAACGTTCTTTAAAATTTCTTGCCTCTAAACGTTCGCTTAGAACTAACGACCGATTCGTTCCGGCTTCCCGTATGCTCGCACGATTGCGAACACGAGCGAACAACGCCTTTTACATTTTTCTTTCCTTTCGAACCTCTGCACGTATGTACGTGTACTCAAAACTTTTTTCATGAAAATAACTCGAATAGAGAGAGAAAGAGAGAGAGAGAGAGAGAGAGAGAGAGAGAGAGAACGTGCTAGCTAGCGATTTTTTGTAGCCAAGTTTCCGTGGCAATCCATAAAGTCAGCGTCGATCGCACCTGTTATAAAAATTCTGTCGATATTTCACGGCGCTTGGTGTATAGAACGCGTGTGTAAAAGTGTAGATACATACGCGAATGCATCGACGTGTCGAGGTCGCTGAAGGGATGGGAAGCGAGAGAGTTCGGCGTGTGCATCGACACGAACGGTTTCGAGACTCTTCTTGACCGTCCGTTTCTAAGTTTCCCTATTTCGAACTCTCTTTACGGCATTTTAAACAAGTTCCCTTGCAAGCTCGAGTTCTCGATATAAAAGACGATTCATATTTTGCGTCCAGAGATAACGATTCGAATCGCCGACATAACGTTTACCGTGTAACATTAATTCGAAACGAAAAATATATCCGGTAATTGTATCTAATCTAAGCTGTTTATGCGAGCAAGTAACGGCCTACGCAAATATTTGATCGGACCTTGACCTAGAACAAGAATCAGTTTGAAATTTCCATAGTTTCTCGATCGAGATTATTCTCTCTAGACATAGCAAACATAATATTACAATACATAGTATTGCGATTTTTTTTTGTTCGCCGACTGCACTCTAACCTTTCCGTTCAAGTTCTAAGAACAATGGTGCGTAGGCACGAATCGGTCGTCCATCTTCTTATCGGTTATCGATCGTGTGAAAATTCTAAGCGTTAATAAATACCACTACCTAGCCCCTTTCCTTAAACCTTCCCTTTGTATCATTTGTCGGCACTCCCTTGATGCGTGATAATAAATCGAAAGACTATCGGAAAGATCTCGTATAAAAAAAACTTTTTAAAAATCATTGAAATAGTTTAGCTACATTTGCTACGAGGTTATATATCTACCGTTAATAATTTTCTTTAATAATTTTCTACCAACGACTAAAGAGATGCAAGGTAAACGAGAGACACCGGAACCACTTCTATTCCAATTTCCAGAGTCCTGCATTTTAGAGTTATGGAGCCGAAGCGCTACCCGTAGGAGCATTTTATTTTCGTTGTCAGGCCACGGTACGCTGAGTTTTTCGTCTTGAAACTACTTGGTGTCTCTCTCCCTTTTACTCGGGTGAAGTACTTTCGTGTAATATTATCACACACTCGGCTGCAGTCGCGCAATATTTAAAATTACGGTGCACCAAAGGAAACTTTCATTATCGTGCCGAATAGTTCTCGTTAATTTATGAGGTTCGTACTTTAAAAAGGTATTCCTAATGGAGAGGAAAAAACATTAGGTATATAAGACCGAGAGAGAGAGAGAGAGAGAGAGAGAGAGAGAGAGAGAGAGAGAGACATGTTCTTTTCAGGTTTATCTAAGCGATTAAATAAAAATGCATTTGAATGGTTTAGAAAATGAAAGTGAATAGCGAATCGCGAACAAGTTACGTCACTCGATATAACTCTCAACAGAGTCGCAAAGGGAGAGAGAAGGTACCAGCATCAGAGGGATCGCTTGAACGCGAATGTGGCGAGAAGATCAGAAAGGTCAGCCGGGGTCTAAGGTCGCGCGCATGCAACTCGATCCGGTTATTATCACCTGTTCCGCGCTAACGCGAGAAATCCAAACAGATTTTCTGAGAGAGACCGGTGTTCTCATCCCCCACGTTGGTTCAACGTCGTCGAATAGGAAACGAGGGTGACGTCGTTCGATAAAAATAAACGAAAAAAAAAAAGAAAACGAAAACGAATCGAGGAAAATTCGTTATCATAAAATTGCGGTGATCGCGTTTTCTTGCATACGTGTAAAAGGGTCGTTGCATACTGCACGTATCTATCTAACTGCACAAGCACGCGGTCCACGAAATGTTTAGTATTCCTCGCAAGGGGTCGAGCTTGGCTTTCAATTTGCGGCTAGCAATTTGTCCGCCGGTTGCAACTCGCAGCAATACAAATTCACGATATCCCGGTACTACACCGTACCATAAATGTGGTATCCATCCATACGTATAGCTACGATATACATGCATACATACGTATCTGTAGAAACACTCAAAGAGACACACAGTTTACTACGCGTATTCCATCGACGTCCGACGATAGACGAATTTTCACTGGTATTGTTATAGCAACAACATGCGCCCTCAGCGTACGAGCTGTTCCACGTACTTTTCGACGAAAAGATATAAACAAAGTAACCCGCGATATTTATATAGTTTTGTACGTCGTTGGGAAAAGTACGTTGGTTGCTTCGTTAAAAATATCTATTGTGCATCGTCTATTGGCATACGTACTCGAACGTTTCGAATAACGTAGACAAGAAAAAAGCAATCCCCTTTCGATGACATTGCTTTATTATACGAACCGAACGAGGGAGAAGATTACTAAGTACGCATTGCAACGAATATAGCAAATATATGCATCGTCGTGTAATCGTCCGAGTCGAAGAATGACTCTGCACCCATTGTTACCACTACGCCCCTGATTAATACGAATCCACAAAGATACCAGCGAATAAGCGAATCGAGTTAAAAGGAGGAATTGCAGAGGGGCGCGTCCTAAAGTTACATGCGTCGTCGTCGCCGTCGCCGTCGCCGTCGCCATCGTCGTCCTCGTCGTCCTCGTCGTCCTCGTCGTTGTTGTCGTCCCGTAACAATACGTACGTGCGTAACAATAACGATCGAATTTCCATTCGGAAGGAAACGTCGAATTGATTCTCGTCGATCGTACGTGAAACGATTACCTCCAGGCTATTTATATCTTTTTCCTCGACTATTAATAGCTACGTAATTTTCTGTCTGGAAGGTTTTGGCGACCCTGGCGCTTTCCATGGGAACGTTGTCCTCTGGCTTGGCGAAAGGCTACACCTCGCCTGCATTGGATTCTATCCTGGATAAACAACCGCCTCCTCTCTATCAATCGTCCAACAACGATACGTGGTGAGTCGTGTTAATGTAAAATTCATTAACGTCGTCCCGGAATGTTTTCTTTCGGTCTAATGATTACCACCACCTCTTCTTGCCGCGAGTTGGAATGGCGCAACCAGCCCGGAATAGTTCATTCAAGTACTTTAAAGGAGCATTATCATAAGAATGCGACACAGATTCAAAGAGTATGACCCGGCACATCCTTGCTGTCGCATCTGCAACGCTATTATTTATCGTGCTCGGCTATCCGCCGGCTCCACCCTCTACACATTATTCTCGAGGCTGACAAAGAGATATCCGAAAGAGGAACGTTTTAGAAAGTCGATTATATCGCGATAAAGATTTTATCGCGGCTAGTAATACATTACTACGTACGCATCTATTTGTCTCCGGGAGAAAGAAGACATTTTTTTTCTTTTACTTTTCTTTTCTATCTTCAAAAGTGCAACTCTCTTTCCCATTCATTCTACCCTGAAACGATCGAAGGTACGCCGCTACGTTCCGACTGCAAATGAGATTCGTGATATAATTCTATCTACCTTGGAGGATGTTCCGCGAACGCATTACGAAAGATCGACATCGGTGCATCTCTATACGGACGTCGTCCGTAGAGAAGAAGCTTCTCAGAAACACTCGCCCTACTTTTACTAAATATAGATCTTTGCCAAAAAAAAAAAGCGAAAGAAAGCACCGCTTTACTTTTTTTTTTCGACCGAGTCATTTTAATCGAAATCCGTTTGATATTTGTCCTAGGTAAATAGTCGAAAAAAACATAAGAGGAAGCAAAAAAATATAAACGCGCGCTATATAGCGAGTACGTACATACACATATCGTATACGTAAATGTATACAGATGAATTCGATGGACCGTATTCGCCGTGTGTTATTGGCATAAATATCAATTTGACTGGCGCTGTCACTTGTGCACTTAATGGCGCAATCGTATACGCACAGGACACGCGTATCCGCGCTCGATTCGATTCTCGGAATCAGCAAATTTACCTATTTTCTCATCGGAAATGGAGCTCTTGCCGAGTTTCATTCGCGTTTTTACGCGTACTTTGCGGAATGGAATCGGACAGGTCTGCGATGCTCGTTTCGAAAGTTTATCTTCCACAAAAAAAAAAGAAAAAAAAAAAAAACAAGTAATTCTTGATGAAACGAAGAAAATGAGTGATAGGATAGATCGGTATTAGAGACGAGCCTTCAGTGCTCGGGCACTTTAAGCGATTTGCTCGAATAAATTGTCGTTCGATCGACCTTACTAATATTTTTTCGACTTTTCGCAGGGCGGTTTTCTCGGTAACGACGCAGGAGGCCTCATGGGTCGCGTCCTTGTCAATGTTGGGCGCTTGGTGCGGCGCTATGATCGGTAATTGGATAATGAGGAGAGGTCGACGCGTAGCCCTACGTGTTACGTCCTTACCCTTGGCTGCCGCATGGATACTTACGGGCGTTGCACCCTGCGTGGAAGTCGTCTATTGTACGAGTTTTCTCGGTGGACTATTTTGTTCCGTTATTACGATGGTCGCCCAAGTAAGTGGCCTAGTCAAATCCGACGATTTTACGAATTTTATTTAAATTGTTAAAAGACAATTCTGCCATTTAAAAGTTTCTTTTCAACCGCAAAATCTTTACGATCTTAGTTAATTGATAATGTTTCGCGAGTATGAGAGTTGCGTTAAAATGTGGTTTACGACACTTCATACTGAAGAAAAAAAGAAAAAAAAACTATAAAACACGACGTTCGTGTTCGTTCGTTTTTAGGTATACATTTCGGAAATCTCGATGCCAGGCATCAGAGGATGCCTCTCGGCGATGTTAAAGGTGCTGGGTCACGTCGGCGTCTTGCTTTCTTACATAGCCGGAACGTATTTGAATTGGCGACAGAGCGCACTCTTGGTGGCCGTCGCACCGTCGATGCTCTTTTTAGGAACGCTCTTTATACCCGAAACACCGTCGTATCTCGTTTTGAATGGAAAGGACGAGGAGGCAGCGAGCAGCTTGCAGTGGTTACGAGGCGAACAAGTCGACATAAGACACGAGCTACAGGTGCCTTTTCAAATCTTTTTTACGTCGATTATCACAAAGGTAAATGAGATCTTTAAAAGTTTTCACATCGGCCCGTTCGATTAGCCGTTAACGCTCGTACGCGGTACAACGAGCATGAACGATAATAATCGCCTAAAATGAGACAATAAGTTGCTTTGTATCTGATCATATCAGGGAAAAAAAAAAGAAAATAAAAATAGAAAAACCTTGCGTCGAAATGTCGTATTTCCGAGAATATTCCGTTTAATTACATTTTTTCAACGTTTTCGAAAATATACACGATAATACGTTTCGCAGGTGATTAAGACCAATATACTGGCGTCCAGAGCGAAGCAGTACGGACTAACGTTAAAGAGCAGCATACTGACGCCACGACTTTACAAGCCGATCGCCATAACTTGCGGACTGATGTTCTTTCAAAGATTTTCCGGAGCAAATGCGTTCAATTACTACGCCGTCATCATATTTCGTCAGACATTGGGCGGAATGAATCCTCACGGAGCAACAATAGCGATCGGATTCGTCCAATTATTGGCATCCTTGTTGTCGGGTTTCCTAATAGACATAGTGGGCAGATTACCGCTCCTGATTGCCAGTACCGTTCTCATGTCGTTAGCGTTGGCCGGTTTTGGTAGTTACGCCTATTACGTGTCCCAAACTCAAAATCTGGGCTACTCCGATTCCGCGGTGCCTACCGGCGAACACGACTGGATACCTTTGCTCTGTGTTCTGGTCTTCACGACCGCCCTAGCCCTGGGCATATCGCCAATTTCCTGGCTATTGATTGGCGAACTTTTCCCGCTGGAGTATCGCGGTATCGGCTCTAGCATTAGTACCAGTTTCAGCTATTTTTGCGCCTTCTGCGGCATCAAACTCTTTATGGATTTTCAGCAAGTGAGTAGATTTGTCATTTTTTATTTATTTATTCTTTTCTTAACCAAAAAGCTCAAAGTCTCGTTTCGTTGGACTTTAAGGGTAGAAACTAGAAAATATAAAAGCGAATTCCTTCCTTTCCTCAAGTTCTCTTATTCTTTCGTTGTCGTCAGGTTCTCGGATTACACGGAGCGTTTTGGTTCTACGCGGCAATGGCCGTCTGCGGACTTTGTTTCGTCGTCTATTGCGTGCCAGAAACGAAGGGAAAACAGTTGGACGAGATGAATCCGGACTACGCACAGGCACGGTAGTATAAGGCCTCCTTAACGGGAGGTCTGTCGAATCTCGAAAAGGCGAACAAGCCTTTACCGAGCGGTGCTTATCCGAATGAGCACGATCCTCGAGAAATATACAGTGCCGATCAAGCCGCTCCTCTACCATCGGCAGGACCATCGATGACTACTAACTCTGCCCGTGGAGTATCCAGAGGGAGTCATCGTTCCTTGTCCGAGTACTGTGGCATCTTTGCCGAGAAAACCAACAGGATAGGAAAAAACGTGGAGTATTTTATGCAATCACGTGGATTTCTACCGCCTGTTCAAAGGCAAAGCCTCTACGAAACAACTCGTTACCCGAACAACGTTCTTCCCTCGAGTAAAATCAACGGGGACATAAAGAAAGGAGTTTATGGTAAAACGAGAATTCACGAGCAGGATCGATATTACGACGGATTAACTAGCGTTGGTAATAACGATCGCAGGGAGACATTAGTTTCGAGAGAATCAAACCCGAACGATCGCGTACGTTGCACCTCCGAGATGCAGCTGGCTCGTAGACCGAAAAGACGTAACTATCGCGAGGAGTACGATGATCGGTCCGACGGCTGGAAGGACCCATCGAGAAACGTAAACGGTGCTAAGCCGATCCTGAGAAATGGCATCGGTTACCAGAGAGCCGAGAGACCATACTGTTCCACTCTACCGAGACGTAGTAGGACCATTAATTTCAAGGATCAACCTTATAACTCCCTGGAGGAGCTACGCGGATACCCGAAGAGTCTCCAGGATTTAACGGATTTCGAGGTCGAGGAGAGAATAGGAAATTCAACCGTGTCCTCCTACCCGAAAACGAGAACGCGTTCGAGGGATGACAGACCGGCCGACGTTTATCGTCAGAGAAGACTACGGGACGCCCCCGTGGATTCTTTGCCCGAGGACGACTATTTGAAATTTTGTAGAAACTTAGCGAGGATGGAAAGATATCCTCGGGGAGGCCGTTACGAGCCGGGACAGGTGCACTATGAGAGAGAATGTAGAACCTTTGGAAAGGACACCGTAGCTTTTATTTATTACAAGACATGTTATTTGTGATCATTTCAAAGGGAAACGCGAACGAGAAGCTCCGGGAATATATAAAGATAAAATATTTCTTATTTTCATTCGACGTTTGCTCTACTATGGGCTCATATAAATTACTCGAAACGTATTTCCTTTGAGACTAGCGTAACTAAGATTCGCGAGAACACTTAGCTTAGATAATTATTCCCACATCGGGCTGGACTTTATTTTCATCCCCTTTTTCACGGTTTAACAATTTTCGTTGGAATTAACGGTTGCGGTATACGCACTTTTCTTTTCTTTTTTTTTTTTACACTACGAAACGAATGTACGCACGGAACATAGAAACCGATAAATATACACGTATGTATTACGTATACATATACATGTAGATATAACACACACACACACACACACACACACACACACACACACACACACACACAAACACACAAACACACAAAGAGATTTGCACTAGAACAAAAGGCAGAACTTCCATGCATCGTGCCTTCCTTGAAAAACGCGACAATATTATGCTGAGACGATAATACTTAAAAATCTCGTATACCTACTACATGTATATATGTAAACACATACGCGGATAATGTATATAAAGGATAGAGATGGTATAGAGGTGAATATTCTTAAGAAATAAATTCGACGAATCGCGCGATTTGCGAATAGATTCTTCTTCCTAGACCGAAACTATGGATAAAATGAAAGAGAAAACAAGATAAAGGATAGACGATTAGATTGATAATAATTAGGATACGTAGGACTCGCATAAATTTCGTATTTTCGTTTCAATACAATCGGACGATTTGTGGCCGATTATAAGAATCTTTGTATTTACAATAAATTTTTACATGAGAGGAGATCTGAGCTACGCTCTCGCTTAATAAAATCGAACGTAATCGCGTTGCCTGGCTTTATTAGAAAAAATATATGTTAATTACTAAGGTGCAAAAAGGCACGCGTTATTACCGAAGAAAAAGGGAATAATAAAAGCTCGGGTCTCATCCTCGCGACTCGATTTACGAGTCAATGACTTAACTACGACAATATCTATAGATATATACGTCTGTATACACGCGCATACTTATTATCTTTCTTACATCTATATCGCATATCGGAGTATTGTATATAATATAATATAATATATTATATACAATATCAGTCTACTCATGTACATACGTATTCGCACGAGTGTGGGAGCAAAAAGTAAACAAAATTTATCGACAATATATAAATACGTATATATATATATATATATATATATATATATATATATATATATATACACACACATTATAACGATCGTTGCCAAATTCGTTTAATCTCTAGGTTTAGAACTCGAATAATAAAATTTTGTAAAGTAGTGCGTATGCGGATATATTCAAGTACGTACGTACATAGGATATATACGATTTATCCTTCACTGTAATTTCCATCGCATTTAGACGGAAAGAGAAACAGAGAGCGAGAGCGTGAGAGGGAGGGAAAGAGAGAGAGAGAGAGAGAGAGAGAGAGAGAGAGAGAGAGAGAGAAAGAAAGAGTCGATAAGCCTAATGTTTACTTTCTTCTAAAAATTTACCTACGTTTAGCTGCCATTTAACGATATAATATTTTTATAAGATTTTGTCAACTCGAAAATAAGGATTCGTGCAATGTAAACAAAACCTTCCGTTCTACGTCTCGCGAGAGATTAACTGCGAGAAGAAGGTTAGAAAGAGAATGGTATTCTGTATTTGATATTTTTATATAGTCTGTAGAAAAAAGAACACAAACGAAAAAAAAAGCAAAAAAGAAAAGAAAAAAGAAAGAAAGATTAACAATATTAGCCGTTGAAACGTCGCGAAAGGAATTACAATATACGACCGACGTTGTGTTACGCAGATGAGAAATCTGCAATCGTGATCAAAGGCCTAGTCTTCGGAACGGGGAAAGATATTTCATTGCTCTGCGAGAGAGAAAAGATGTAATGAAGATATAGAAATATAAAGATAAAGATAAAGATAAAGGTAAAGAAAAAGAAAAGGAAAATAATAAGAAGAAGGATAATAGAAGGATTTCGATGCTTCCTCACTCATGTGTCGGGCACGATAGAATATATATCGCGTTGTCTTTCTCCTTGCAGTCGTCGAGCAAAATTTCTTATACTTCCGTAATCATTTATATCTACACACACACACGTGTGTGTGTGTATACATATATCTCCAAGTATATAAGTCATATCCTTGCCATATCCAATATTCTAACGAAATGGAAGTCTGTGAAGCGCGTATTATAATATCGCGTACTTATAAAATAATTGATAAAAATAACTATCGGGAATGATAAATACTAGCGGTGCTTTTGTAGACAAAGCTCGGATCGATCTGAAGCTTTGAACAATAAGATATCTATAGAGGGTTGCGCGTCCTACCAATTGCAAAACCGTTCGAATCGATCTCGAACGATTTTGAAATCTATCGGGCGCGTCGTCTGACCGGTACGGGCACAGTGAATAATTCGAAGCAAAAACATATCGCTAGCTTATCAAAAGAAATTGCCCTCGATCAAGAGAGACTTTCTCTCTCTCTCTCTCTCTCTCTCTCTCTCTCTCTCTCTCTCTCTCTCTCTCTCTCTCTCTCTCTCTCTCTCTCTCTCTCTCACTTTCACTTTCTCTTTTTTTCTTTTTCTCTCGATCGAGCGGAATACGAAGGAAATAATTAATTGAAAAAATCCACGTTTATCTAAAAGGAAAAAAAAAATAAAAACGAAAATAATGATCTCTCCTGGCAAACATATCTTGTCGAGTAAAATTTGCAGGATGTTAAGTCACTGTGTACTTAAGGGTAAGAAAAAGACAAAAGATGATAATATAAAACTGTACTAAATATCCTACGATGCTGAAGGGCTTGGACGTAGTATCGAATAAAATTTCTATGATTAAGATATAGCGCAAGTGCAATGCTCGTTAAACGAGTGCACACGTAGCTTAAGAGAATCGACTTTAGAGTTCTATACATACATGCATGCACATACATACAGTGTGTACATACAGATTTTCGACCATCGCGTTCTTTAGTATTATTTGCGCCGTACCAATAATAATTCTTATTCGTGCCAAAGGCACAATTTGCAAACATTTCGGAGGGACTATTGCGTAATCTAAAGCGAGTATTATTGTCATTTCTTTCTTGTAGTCCACGTCGAGCCTGATAAATGAAGAAACGAATAAAACAAAAAAAAAGAAATAAAAATATATACATATATATATATATATATATATATATATATATATATAAACACACACACATATATAGTACATACCATGCGTACATATATAATTATACATAAAATATATCTGCACTGTGCACTTTCGTGAATTGAAGGTTTATTGTAATACTTGGCGGTACGATAGAGTTTGATTCGGAAACAATGCGTCGTATTACCGCACACATAGAGAATGTAAATTAGTCGAGGATATTATATAGGCGTCGTATCAAGTTTCGCGTTCCCTTTGTACGCATCCATTTATGTATTATACATAGAGATACATACGTATACACATACAGCACGTCATGTGAACGCGCAGCCGTAAAGGTAACGACGTTATTTGCAAGTCACTTTCTAGTAATGAAACTCGCTTGAAAATGCACGCTATCGAATAATCGAAATAGGTGCCGAAGACTAGCTTATCGGATAAAAGAAATAAGCTATACTAACGATCGCGCGTTACTCGAGCGTATTCTAAAACTCGAAACATCTTTACGACGAGATTAGCTCGAAAAAGATAGAGAAAGAGAGATAGATAGAAAGAGAGAGAGAGAGAGAGAGAGAGAGAGAGAGAGAGAGAGAGAAATTCTTTACGAGCAAAAGTAACTCGGTGACAATAAGATAACGAAGAGATTCAGATAAATAATCGACAATAAACATTATAGAGAAAGAGCGCTGGCCGTCAAACACATATACGTGATTATATACATATACATATAAATATATAAATTTATGCATCTATGAGCTGTCAGAAATAAGAAAAAAAAAGCAAAAACTAAAGAAGAAACAAAAAAAAACGAAAATAAAGAAAAGAAAAGAAAAGAAAAGAAATGTCCGACAAGGTATTTTCCAAAACAATGAAAAAAGAAAAAAAATATATAAAATCCTACTTCTGAAAAGGGTAGCTTTGCTTGCTAGATTTAATATTTTTGTAATGACGCCTAGGTGTAGTTTGTTTGTACCTCGATAGAGTAAACGTATTATCTACAAGAAAAGAGATAAAAGGAAAAACAAGAGTATCACAGTGAAAGGTTGAACGCGGACATATATATATACATATATGTATACAATATACACACACACACACACACACACTCGATGGAAATAAGACTGCGTGCGAGCATTCGAAGTATAAGCGAGCTTTAACTCCGATTATCGGTATTAGAAGGTGTCTCTAACGCGTGGCTGATTTTTTTTCGAACGATGGCACATCTCTCGATCGATCGATCGATCGATCGATCGGTGTCTTTCCTCTTTCGTTCTATACGTACTTTTAGAAATACTTTTTTGTTTCGAATCTTATTAGAATCTCGTTGGAGTTTAAGAAAGAAAAGGGATAGTGGCATCGGGTATTACTAGAGATAAGAAATAAATTCGATACAATTGTAAATTCAAGGATTGGTCGTCGAGTTGAGAGTTAATTGTATCTAGCGCAAGAAACGGAAAAGAAGAGGGAGAAGAGAAATCGCGCAAAGAAAAACAAAACGAAAATAATTGTTGATTTTGCCGAACGTCGGAGACGCTTCTAAAATCGGTACGGTAAAAGATATGCGTTTATCTATGTTACGTATAAAATATGTACTTAAGCGAGAGTTTAGTTAGAAAGTTTCTCTAAAAGATCATTAATTTCATTAATGAATGATAAAGCTGGATATACGATTGCTAACCAAGTGGAACCAAGATATTACGTGTTTCTATAGAGAAATCATATACACATATTATAAATGCCAAAATAAGAAGAAACAAACATAACCCATAACACATATTATCTTCTTTTTCTTTAACCTTGACAAGCGACAGTTTAACATAACAGAAACGATTTTCCGAATCAATCCTTATTATTGACGATAAAATTTTCTTGTTTTAACAGTCGTGGATAATAGCTATTACCCTAAATATTGTTCGCTCGATCAATCATTACCTGAAAACCCTAATTCTAATGGACAAAGGTTCATATTTTGTACATGAGCTTTCGATTCGACACGGTAAAAGTGCCTTGTCAGAAATATTCCAAACTTTAGATCCCAAAGTTTTCAACATGACGAGCAAGCTGAGTATACAGAGTATGCAGTATAAATATATATGAAAATCTATCTTAAAGTCTCTAATTCTATTATCACATATACCATTTTACGGTTTTTTTTTTTTTTTTTTTTTCTTTAAGGAATTATAGCTAATTATAGAAATTGGCGTTGGCTTATCGTATAAATAGAACGTAGTACATATCGCATTAATAATTCATTTTTCCGATGATGATATTTATAAGTCCTTTTCTTGTTTGACATGTAATTAATAAAACGTGCCAACATGGCCATCTAGACGCTAAAATTTGTACTAGATTGTCCGGCATATTTGGCGGGCGATCAGTTTAATTCAAAAAGTTGGTATATAGTGTAAAAGGCAAGACTCACCCAATTGCGGAACCGACATGTAAGTTTCACAATCGACGAGAAATTGTCCAGATTGTACGGCTCCAAGGGCAACTATCCTTTTCGTCAGAAACTCTATTGTCTGTGGACCCGTTCTGTTTTCCGTCATTGGAAACTGCTGCAGGCTGAGCATGCAAGCGAAAAGTTTATTACCGTTCATTCGGTTACTAGATCGGCGTAATATTCTATCGAATATAAAAGGCCGAAATTATTCTACCAATTATTCATTCGAGTTGCAACGATATAAACTTTTAGAAAAATCGATTTTCGTAAACATATTATGGCGACCTAACCTCTAAGAACTCGAAACGTAACGTAAAACAACGCAACAAATGTTAGAAGGAAACATATGTAATAAGAAAGGGCACGTTAAAAATGATATTTGGGGATACGATAAACTTACACCGTCACGCCCATCTTTGCAACTTTTAACGATATCTTCGAAGTAAAATTGCAAAATAAACCACGGCAAGAACACGGCACGCACCGGCTATAATGAAAGCGCGCGGAACATGGTGATCGAAATCAACGCCATCTCGTTAACGGATATTTCCGATAGATGGCAGACGGAGTTACGTTTGTCTCGAACTAGTCGTCCGGGTAATGTTCTAGAGAAGACAATGTCGTGAGCGCGCGTTCACTTATCTATTTCAAAAAATTCATTATTATGCACTGGGTTTTGTTAATATCTAAACATTTATTTTTACTTCGTGAATGAACTAGAGAGTTCTGACAAGATACCGATCAAACGTGATTTTATCCGCCGAGCCTGAAAAAAATGTCGTTCCGAAATGAATCACATCGCATCGAATCGAATCGAATCGAATCGAATCGAATCGAATCGTGGGCGCAAAGTACACGTTTTTTCGTGAGTACTTATTAAATCGTTGTTGTGTAGAGTTACAACGACGAAAACAAACATTCTCCATGAAACGTTTTAATTTTAAATGGTTACTCTTAAAGTATACCTACTTATGGTTTACAGTTTTGCGTGCCTTCAAAGATGGCGCAACGATCGCGATAGCGTTTACGAATGTACCTGGAAAATGGCGATATCTGTTGCAACCGCGTTAAAGCATTTTTTACGCTTGGTTCGTCATCGATATTCGAGGACTATTCGAAAGTGTTCATTCGAGGATCGCTTTGTCCCGCGAAAGTGAAAATTTAAGAGGATTTTGGAGGTGATATCGGAGATCGTTGAAAAGTCGAAGAAGACGTTTCGAAAATCAGGTAAGAAAATTTCACAATCTGCCTGCCGTAGTTACTTATGTACGTATGTACGTATACTTACGGAGACCCGACTCGAAGTAGTGCTCCGTCGATTATATTCCTCACCGTATTTGGGCATCGACGTCGAACGTGCGTTATATTTTGTAATACGCGACATCGATCGAATCCTTTTTTTTTCTTTTTTTTCCCCCCTTTCATCACGCTTTCACCCTGATTCTTTATGATAACGCGTCTTCGGCATTTTCTCCAATACAATTTGAACGTGTATCTAAGTGTTAGATCGTATAATTTAAGGACAAGCAAAATATGTTTCCTCGATCAAGGGAGTAGGAAAGGAGCTGAACGATATACAGAACCCGAACTATATACAACGCTCATTGTTACATATCGTTCAGATCTGCGATATTTGATAAATACTAGCCGCCATGATAGATTTCAATTTGAAAATACAATTGGCGCTATGGCGTTTGAACGTGATCCTTGATGCGTCCCGTTTGGCAAATATATACTCTCTATTCATAAACGAAGTCTTGGGTAGGATGATAATTTCTAAATATATGCATATTTTTAAGGAAATCCGCGAAGCGATATGGATTGTCGACTGATATAATGAAGACGACCTCGTTGCGCGGGGCATCATTATCGTCGAGCGATATTTAGTCAATAAACGTGTTTTATAAAATAGGAGGTTAAACGATATCGCCGCGGCGGCGTACGTAAAAGTATGCGAAAGTGACGTATGAAACGATGGAAGCGGCGCATGAAACGAAAAATATGGGTCATTGAGATAGACGACGGCCGGTGCATTTTTTTTTTTTTTTTATTCTTTTTCGAAATGCCCCGCGTGCTGCCGAGTTAAACGATTTTACCTTAATGACGGAGCAGTTACCAAAGAGAAAAATATAAAGGGTGTGTTCGTTCTTTCCCTATATACGTTGGGACTTTCGCGTAAAAGCTTAAATACGCAGCGCGCGTTCCTGCGACTTTAGATAATGCAAATATGTACCTTTAAAAGTGGACGATCAATTGTTTTTATTTTTTTCTTTTTCTTTTAATAGTCATCAAGCGGAATGTTAGGTCGTAAACGTACGTAGAGAAGGAAAATGTTTACGACGATAATGGTAAACCACGCCTAACTCGCGTCGTGGAATTTGTGCGGGGGACACGTTAAAATCTCGTTCCTCGCGTGGGACGGGGTGAGATTGAAATTAACTAAAACCGGATTACCAAAGGCGACCACGATTAATTCGATATAAATCGGTTATTATGTATCGCCGTGTAGACGATATTTTTATGATTCGACTAATTCTATCATGTTGCGAACTAATCGAGAATATCGTTCGTATTCTTCGAATATCGAAAGTATCCTTCAGGTTTGGTACGTCTCGGGGAAGCCGAGAGGACGATCGAACGAAATACAAAAATAGGCGCCAATCCTGAAGGAGATGCGCACCGGCAGGAAGCTATGACCGGATGTTGGAAGGCACGTGACTGACATGCAGAAAATGCTCCTCCCTTGAGCTCGCTGGCTCGTTAAATATTCCGTCGATATTGGACAGTGGCAGACAAACGAGAATCGGAATGGCATCTCGACTCCGTAGATATTGCTTCCTTGCTTAAAATATGATATACCTAAGCTTTTCCATACCTAATAGATAGAATTTATCTTCTTCGAGAAATATCCCACGGGATGTTCTTTGTTAGTTATTTCAATTGACTCCCCGTGACCGTATCTGATCCGTATCTGATCCGTATCTTCAATTAATTGGTCTCCTTTCGAACTTAGTAGCAATATTAACGGAGTACTCGCGGGTGAAAATAGTATCGGCCGGTTTAGGGAGATATTAAACGACGAATCGTTTAATCGCGTCGATCCTTCTCGTCGTCCGGCTTAACACCTTTTCTTTTTTTTTTTTTTTTGTCGACGACGCATGTAAGAAAAAGTCATTGCGTTTGTAAAGCGTCGCGGGTTTGGTTAATTTAATAAAAAGTCTTATGATCTTGAGACGCGGAGAGACGTATACGATTTACATTCTCTTTTTCTATCTTTTGGAAATAATAAACTGGTATGGGGTCGGGAAAATTAATAAACTCACGGTTATCTTCTTCTCTTTCATCTCGCGCGTTATTTCAATAAATCGCGATTATTTTTCTTTCGATTCTCCGGACTCGCCGAACCTGAAGTCGGGGTTTCTCTTCGTCGTACGTTATTAATAGAACGAAGGAGAAGCGTCGATCTTATTTCGGACGATGTTTACAACGTACTGCGTCTACGGTAATTTCTTGATTAAAAAGGACACGTGCGATGCATCGCAAAACTATTTCTGTTGCTGTCTTTTCTTTTTCTTTTCTTTTTTTTTGTGTCAACGAAACGAAATCAAAAAATAGCGTTGGCTCAAAGTCATTATTAGAGAGTTGGCGCGTTACTTGTTTCGATTCGGTCATCCTTTTTCAATCTTTGGACCAATTGATCAACCATTTACGGGGAAGTCGTTTCGGTCCGGCATGAGAATTAAATACCCTACGCGACGAGCTATATTTCGCGATTGATTTACCAACGCTGCATCGCCTACTTTCCTCAGCGAAGAGAGTCACACCTGTTCGTTCTATAAACCTGTATTTGTCGTAATCTATAGATCGTGTGCCGTTTCTTATAGGCTTGCTTTTTTTCGTTTTCCATTTATCGATTGGCAACGGGGCGTATCGCTCGATGAACTTTCTCTTTTTATCCCTTTTAAATAGCCGATATTATAATTTTCTTTTTTTTCATATTTCATATTATTTTCTTTATCTTTGTTGTCGTCCGACAAGATAGCTTCGATAAAGTTAGTATCCAAAAAGATTCCTATAATCGTGTCTTATAATCCGGTCCCGAAGGAAGAAAGAAAGGCCGTTTAAAACGAATTTATTTAAAAATTGGATTGAATTAAGACGAACTCTTTAATCTCCCCACGACCGTCTTACGCCGTCGATATTCGTCACGATTGGAACTGTCAGGGAAGTTGAGGTTTATATCAGTCCGGGGGAATGTTATTGCAAGCTCGAATCAAATTCCAGACGTAATGGAGAAACAGCGAGATGCTTGCCAAGCCGTCCCCTTTGGGCATCCGTTCGCATTACTAGCAAGGCGGACGCAAACGTGTTTCACCATTTAATACATCCATTGGATACTAAGGATATAGTACGAATTAAGTACGGGCGTAGTACGGATATGGGGACGTGCGTTTCCATTATATATAGCGAAAAGTTGCGAACACACGTATTAATAAGTCGATACGAATTATCCTCGAGTCGTTTTACACGGTCTCCTCTCCAATCGAGCTTATCGTTGATAATTTCTCTTCTTCTCCTTTTCTTATCCTCCTTCGTCACGCGTTTAGTCTACACGACGAAAGTTAGATTAATTCCTCTTAATCTTGTAGCCCGGCGTGGCCTTCGACGTTGGTTTTTCGACGACGAAAAGTAGATAGTGGAGAGAGAGAGTGAGTGAATAAGTGAGTGAGAGAGAGAGAGAGAGAGAGAGAGAGAGAGAGAGAGAGAGAGAGAGAGAGAGAGAGAGAGAGAGAGAGAGAGAAGGGCGATGCGTCAATGCCACAGCGAGACATCTGGCTTAACCATAAACATTCTTGTCGAGTTAGCCATCGCGCGGGGCTCGCACGTACGAAGGAGACACTGTAAGGAGCAAAGACAAAGAAGGGAAAAAAGTTGCAAAAGATGGGAGTGCGAAAGATCGAGGGGAAAGCGGTGGGAGGAACGAAGTAAATATGAGAGAGAGAGAGAGAGAGAGAGAGAGAGAGAGAGAGAGAGAGAGAGTCGAAAGACGGTTAAGACCAGTGAGAGAGACGAAAGGCACTTGAGCGACGACGAGTGCGCTGCTAGTTGTTGAACCTCGTCTCACCCAATGACGTCATCGTTCCAGTGAACCCTGAACCGTCTCTAATGATTCAGGCAATATTTATAGAAACCATAAATAATGGAGTTTGCGCTCTGGTACGTGGAAACGCTCGGTTCCTGAAAGAAGAGAAACGAAAAATGGAAAAACCGTGTCGCTTCGCCGAGGAAAAACGTGTGAACGTGTCTCTTCCTCCACCTCCTCGGTTATCATCGACTAAACTACCGCGTTACTCCCGATGTAATTACATATAACGAGCTGTCGGCGCGAACGACCGAACGTCCACGGGTATACATTATACCGTGGTATAATACGTATAGGTATATACCGCGTACAGCCGGTATGTTTCTGCCTGTACACGAACGGATTTTCCTGAAAAAGAGACTGGGCGCGGGTTTCATTATCGACTTTAAAACTGGTCGGAGAGCATCCTGCCGTGAAAAGCATAGTGCTCGTTCGCGAATGAATCGAACGATTTCCGGTTATTGTCCGTTGCCGAGCAATTTCTCCGGTTCGACGGTATATTTATTTCTCGTTCCTACGTGCATTCGATTATTATCTCTGGGTCCAAGTATCGTCCCGTTTTCTCGTTTTATCGTCTGAGATTATATCTGTCCGTATCGCAATCTATTCTACCCATCTACTACCTTAGATTTTTTAGCCGTGCAACTTTTCAACGATGGCGCCTTCCCTTTCTTCGTCATTTTCCTCACAAGGATTCTTTGATGAAAGGAAAATGTTATTCATAAATATTTTGTTTACTTTCGAAGCTATGCCCAGAAAAAGTTACGTCCACACGTACGGACATACCTTTAGAACGACGATATTTACCGAACTCGGTATAAACGTATACGCGCGCGGACTAACTTTTTCGGTAGAATAAAATCGAGAAATATCCGCGCGTCCATTGAATGTGCTGAGTATTTATTGAAAAAAAAAGCGAGAAATTCTCGTCGGAGAAAAGTAGTATCGAGTTTACGTCATATTCGATGTTTCTCAACGAAATTTCGATTAATCGTCGAAAATTGAAAAATTCCGGTTGTAAGTTAGTGGATGAAGTAAACACGTTGGAAAAAATAAAAAGAAAAAAAAAGGAAAAAGAACGAAATGATGCAAGAGCTCTAAAAGCATCGCGTTTTTTGATCCTTCGACGGCGCAACAGAACGAGCAAAAAAATCTCTTTACTTTATAGGATTTTCTTTTTCTGTATCTCTCCAATCGCTCGTTTTCGTGTTTTTACATCGGCGTTCTCGTCCAACTTTTCGCCAAGCGTCTCTCTATAAAAGCGTTTCGCGCACAACGTGTTTGCCTTGCGGAATAAAAGCGCGACTCCTAACCGTTCCGCCCGTTAACAAGAATTAACGCACATTTGCCACTCCGGAGATAGAGACACAGAAGAGAGTGTGAGAGAGAGAGAGAGAGAGAGAGAGAGAGAGAGAGAGAGAGAGAGAGAGAGATGAAAGAGAGAGGGAAACGGTCTCGTTACATCTACCAGCGAGTGTCTTTCGTGTACACGGTGATCCAAAAGTTCTTTTCCTAGGTTTACCACTAAATTTGTATGGTCACGCTGCTTCGTTTTTCTTTCCCTTCCTTTTTTCTCTTTTTTTTTTCTTATTCGATTTGCTTAGCACGCGACCTGCAATTTTTTTAAAAGCTTCCGTGCTTCTACATTTATATCTTTTTTCTTTTTTCTTTTTTGGAAACACATTTTCCGCATTTTATCATAGATTTTTTTTTTTTTTTTTTTTTTTTTTACAAAAAAAAGAATCCATAGCTGACGTTCATCATTCCGCGTTCTTTCTACCATTACGAGAAAAATGTAAAAGTGCATTACTATTCTATCTTATGACTTTGAATTACCGCGACGTGGATTCTCCATTACGTCGTGCCCCAGGAAAGGTAATTCAATTTTTGCTAAAAAGCAAAAAAAAAAGGATCAAAGAAAGGATATTTGACGTAAAGTATATCTTGGGAAATTGATTATGAAACGTAAAACGTCGCCGACGTAAGATCTTATATTATTATTAGGTAGTATCCCGACCCGATAATAGAAGATTTTTCCGATAGATATTCGACGATGCCAGGATTTTCCCTTACGTCGGTCGAGATGTTCTCTTCACATTTTATCGCGAGTGTTTGTTTCTTTTAAAATCACCGCATATAGAACGTAGTTGGGCACACTAGGATGTATATTCTTTGCTATATATGCACACGTGGATCGTAAGTGCCAAGGTGAATGAAACGTAACTTTGATTACCTCCATTATTACTCTGCTTGGACAAACACGTTGGTTATATACGTGATATATTAAAACGTCTTGTCAGACGCGTATACACACACCTGCACATTCGGTCCTAACTATTTGAGGATGACATAGAAAGAGGTTATATTGATAAGAGATAAGCATCTACGAAATTTAAGAGAGTATATCCGTCTGTTGGGTCGATATAGGGGCCTATAAAAAATTATTTATTTATAATCACGATATACGTACGTGTTTGGTATCGATGCGATGCCAGGGCTCGACATCGATCGAGTTTGACATCCTTTCTATCCTAATTTTTGCCAAGAGTTGAAGCGCCATAAATATCTATTCCTCTCGCAGCTACGCGTTTCTCACGAAAGAAATTTCGCTTATCGCGAACGAAGATGGTAAAGAAGAAGGAAAAGATCCGAGAGACGGAGACGATAATACGAAGCAGCACGTTAGAGAGACTGCCTGTTGGGAACGATGGAGAAGGGAAAGATAAAGCCGGCAGTGCGCGTGCAATGCACAAAGCTACCGAATGAATGCGCGCGAGAATCTAAAGGGAAGTGCGGCGGATGCGGCGGCCCTTAGTATTCCGTGCGACGGACGTAAACGTTTAAGAATCTCGTCGAGGCGAACGAGAGGAGTCCGTAAACGAAAGAGAGAGAGAGAGAGAGAGAGAGAGAGAGAGAGAGAGAGAGAGAGAGAGAGAGAGAGAGAGAGAGAGAGAGAGAGAGAGAGAGAGAGAGAGAGAGAGAGATGGAAGCCTTCGAACTATCCACGACGAAAGACGAGGCCGAATGAAACTTCGCGAATAGAAACCACGAGAGTTTCGTATTCCTCAAGTTGTTTAACATTCGCCATTCGAAGGGAAGATTATAAATGGAACGCGGTATTAAAGGTGAAATCGAATCAGACTGGATCTTGAAAGAGAATTTTAATTGTTTTTTTTTTTTTTAATTGTTTTCATAATGGTCGTTTTGACGTAATGTGCCCTAAAATATGTTTTCAGGAGAAGGTTGAAGCCGTCTTTTATAACGTCAAACTAGGTCACGTGGAGAATCCGGTAAACAAGAAGAGCAATGCCTCGAAAGAATTATTATCGAAAAATAGAGAGGGATAAGGAAGATAAGCAAAGAGAGATTCGATGTTTCACCGAATTAACTTTTCCGATATCCTGGAAACTGACTCTCAATGAGAGAGAAAGAGAGGGAGGGAGGGAGGGAGGGAGAGAGAGAGAGAAAGGTTTTTTGGAAATACGATGGTTACGAAAAAATGTCATTCCTTCTTTTTCTTCTTTCCATTGTAGAATGTGTTTCGCGTTATTTACGTTAGCACTCCATAGTGCCAAGCCTTTTGTCTCGAAAATAACTTCCACGAAACCGACGTCAGCGATCTTCCAGGGCAAGTAACGCTCGACATAATTCTTGCGTGCACGATAATCGACGACCTTATGCGACAAAGAACCGACAGCTGCATCTTGTATTTTGTCTGTCTGATCTCTTATAAAGATCCTTGGTAGACGTATGTTTGGTACACGTATTTAGACAGACGTTGTTATAAACTCTAATAGATCGTCGGAAAATACGCAGCCATCGAAGAAAAAAAAATAATAACCTACCTCAAACTAGAAATAAGATGACACGACGACGACGACAATGATAATAACGTCGAAAAGGATGCTGTGTGCGAAGCTAGAATAATAAAAAAAAAAAAAAAAAAAAAAAAAAGAAAAAAAAAGAAAAAAAAATTCGCGCCATTCAGGTTTCCAATTTTTGTACGGATCGAAGGATAGACCCGTGCGATCTATATCCACGCATTAGTCGCGAGTGTTATCGGAGAAGCTTACCATATTCGTGTCCCTTTCACAGAGTCTCTCAACTTTGAGCTTTTCGAAGCATTCTGATATCTTTTTTTATCTGCTTTGGTAAGACTCGGTTCTATAACTTTCAACGTATTCTAAGCGATCCTCGATAAAAATATCCCAGGTGCTTTCCGTCGTGCTATCTTCGACGACAAGTTGCTTTCGGTCGAAAGCTTTTTCGAAAAGAGCGCTGCGTTAGCTCAAACGCAACCCGGAAATTCCACGCCGTCTCGACTTGGTTCGCTCCTTTTCAATGTATCACAAATAATGTCTACTCGAACTGACAGTGACTTTCAACTTTGCCAGTGTCATCCTTTATAATGTCTAACGTAGAACGACTTTATCTTAGTACTCGATGAATTCAAATATATCTTTCTGACGATTTACGATACCTCGAGTAAGTTTTACGTTCGTTTTATTTATTTCAATGATGACTTCCGTTAATCGCATATACCGATTTATTTCTGGATAGTTATCGGCTTAAGAAGTTTCCCGATCATAAAGGAAATCCTCGGATGATATTCCTAAGAAAATTGTTTAACGAGACTAGAGCGCGAGTTCGACGTTTGCGATTTCAGGGAGGTTCCTAGGGAAATAATTTTGCGTGTGCACCACTGACTGCTTACCCCGGGCAAATAGGTATGCAGTTATTCTGAGACTGCCGGGGTGAATGGCCACCTTCTCGGCTTCTCGTCTTCTCGCAGCTTCTCGCTCGCAAAAGCTCAAATCGAATATCATCCGGAGGTGTCCGAGATACGAGCGATATCATTACTTGAGGATGACGCGTTCTTCCTGATTTATCTCGCCTCGCTTACCAACTCGCGGTCCGGATTTCGCACCGTTTTCATTTTAGCTTCGTCGCAGAAACATTGTCTAATCGCATCAACCTAATCCAAGTCCGTTGCATACGTACAAACGTATATTGTTTATGTATATCTAACTATATTTATCTCTACCTACTCAAAGTTAGATCAACTAAGTTGGTCGTTTAAAAGTTTTGGGGTAATCAAGTGGAATACGATCGATAATTTTATTCTCTCAGAGACGTATCTTTTCGAATGAACGATACAAAGGATAATTCGTAACGGCAGAAATTCCAAGAATTTAATTGCGCAACGAAAATGAAACTAGCCCGCTAGCGACGCCGTTGGAGTATTAGGATCGATTACGATTCATTACCGTCTCAAAGAAAGATTTGACGCTTCCTTTCGAAAACGATCGTAACTTATTATCCAAGAGTAACCAGAAGACAGAGCAAGAACGAGTAACGATTCTAACTAGGCGCGATTCCATCGTCGATCGATTGAACGAATATCGGATAAAATAATAGGTAATTTGATTAACGATGATTCATATTCTATATTAGTTAAACAATAGTCGCGTTGTGTCGTCGGAGAAGGTTATTTCATATCGCGCCTGAATTCGATCGATCCCGCGTAATCGTTAAATTAATGGACATTAATAACGACACGGGAACGGCTCGTTAAATCTTGCGTATTATTATTCGCATCGTACTTGGAAATGACCGCATTATAAACAATCCCTGATAACGATGCCACGGCTACCGACGAAGAGGGAAAATCTGACGACAACCGATTCGGCGAATCGCTCTTCTCGTTATCGACCAGAATATCTCAATTATCAAAGTTGTAATTATCAAGAATAATCGTATAGTCGTAAACTTCAATATCGCTCCTATATTTCAAAGTTTTGGATGCGAACGGATGTTTCCATTCGCGCAACCTCGACTCGACTACATATATTTTCGTAACGTCAATAAACTCTGTTACTACTCACCGAAAGATTGACTTTAACTCCTTCGACGTCGTGGATATATCTATTCACTCTTGATAGAAGCACTCGAAATTCTCGACCGTTGCATCTGGGAAATCCTTTCGATCGTTGCGTCACGACGTTGACGATTTTAACGATTTTCCTAGCAGTTTAAACTCTCGATCGAATGGGATGTAAAATGTGCTGTTTTATATACCTACTTATTGTGTATGTATAAATATATGTATGCATACACATATACACATATACGTATATACACCACACGAGGTATATATGCTGTATATATGTGTTATATATATATATATATATATATATATATATATATATATATATATATATATATATAAACACCTCGATGCAAGAGAAGGAAGTCTTTTGTATACGTACCTACTTTCTTCATTTTCGAAGAAAAGACGCTTGCTGCAACATACGTTGAAGGAGCAGTTTCTTGGTTTCTCCATTCGGTTTTGCGAGTGGCATACGGTCGGCTCTATTTTTAGCGAGCTTTGCTTCCTAGCGGTAGCAAATGGCAATGGAAGGTACGAAAACAGAAGCAGGGGAAAGGCAGGGTCGATCGTACGAGTCGTGTTGGAAACTCTGCAGGCACTTGCCTTGTTTCCGAACGAATTAATTTTCTTTTACGAATAAATAAATTAAGAACTATCGTCCTTTAATTTTTGTCATATATTAAAGTCATTTCTATTAACGAGCCGTTCTTACGACGTTTAAAACGATCCTCACGCGGTTTCTCGATCGTTAAGTGCTATTTCTTTGGGTTTGAAAAAAAAGGAGTACATTTATCTCGTACGTTATACCGGATTACATCTTGGATCTAACGAGACCGCTCTCAAGTGGCAGGACGTTCTAAGAACGTCGACACGATTTATGCCGACGTTCGAGCATAGAAAAGTACACAGGAATATCAGTGACACCCTGATAAGCGTGTTATCATGAGAAATCTCTCGTACGAAAGAAAAACATTTTTTTCCAAATTAAGATATCATCGTTTTCGACGTAGCTTCATAGTTCGATGCAAAAATCAAATTCAATGGCAGCAACGCTTCATTTTGTTGTTGTCGTTGTCGTTGTTTGAAAGCGATATCAGAGTTTAATCATCGCGGGCCTCTTCGCGAGTGGAAATAAATTGATCGAGCAGAGTGGGCTGCCTTCTCTCTCGCCGAGGCGTCTTCGAGACGCCTCGAAGACGCCTCGAAGACGCCTAGCCTACACGGATCCAATTATTCGAACGTTACCGCCTCCTCTCGGCGAATATGCTTTCACAGTTTAACACTTTTTCCTATCGTATTATCTTTAGACGTAGCAAAATTAATCCTTCGATCGGCCATTTCTCAAATTAATATTATACGGAAGGAAAACGAACGGCACAGTTAACAAGTAGATAGTATTTCGATCTGGTCAAAATAGTTGTTGATAGTTGAAAATCAAAGCGACGACCAAACGGATAAAAGTCGTGGCTCGTTAGATAAGA
The DNA here is from genome assembly GCA_918808275.2 of Dolichovespula sylvestris. Classification (NCBI taxonomy): domain Eukaryota; kingdom Metazoa; phylum Arthropoda; class Insecta; order Hymenoptera; family Vespidae; genus Dolichovespula; species Dolichovespula sylvestris. The sequence continues at coordinate 698,807 of OU964985.1, read as the reverse complement.
AGATGAACGGTGCGTCTTGGCTGTGATGTCGCGCCGCGTTTCTACGCACTAGAGGAGGTAGGAAAAGGTGTGCTTGGGGAGGTGGTGAAAAAGGTATTTAGGAGCTCTATATGGACGTGCCGGATGTAACCGACACACGCAATTGATTTCGTAAACGCACTTGAAAATAGGATGGAGCTGCGTGACTCATACAGGCTAATTTCCAACATCGATGCCACTCTCGCGAGAGGCATTCCAGGTGCATACGAGCATCGCGCGACAAAAGATGCCGTAGCATGGAATCGCATGAATAAGGATAATTGGCTCTCCCTCGGCACTGTCCGTTCACGGAATACCGATGAAGACAATTTACTTGGTAGATGTACCATCGAATAACGCCACGGGAGATCATTTGTCCAAGAACGAAAACGACCCAACAAACTTTGTCCCGTCTTCCTTTTATGTTCGCTTTTAAGCTTACAGCTATCCGACGCGTAAACTCTACGAACGTATGTACGCATGTACAACCGGTAATTGGGGAATCGTTGGTGTAATCGTTTGGTCACGCTATTTCATACCTAATTCGATTAATCGATCGACAAATTGGAACTATATGTGTACACACACACACACACACACACACACACACACACACACACACACACACACACACACACACATCTATAATGACCTTTTTCGCAACGCAACTTCAAGCAAACGGAATTGAATATTGATAAAAGTCGAGCAGCATCACAGTCAATTTGTCGTTGGAAATAGGAGGAGGTATCGTTGCGAGGAAACAAATGGCATAGAAATTGGTAGTTGACGAGTTAGCATAGAGCATTAGAACGTTTAGTTAGATAGTACCTTCAAGTTTATGGGCGTCCATACATATCTACGTAATATGCAGGTAGAGCTACGTATGCATATAGAATACTCGAGTATCGAACGTTTTCGATCTCTGGCGATAATCGAGGTTTGGTCGCGAGCGAGTACGTAATTCTCGTCGAGATTGTCCAGAGACTTCTCTACGAGAGATCAAAGCGAATCATGATCCTTAATCGAAGATGGAAGAAGGATAAAATAATGTAAGATCTCGTTACGAAAAACAGCGCAAGATCGTGCACGTTAAGCGCACGTACATATGTACGTAAGTTGCGCATCTTATAGGAGCATCTTGTGAATAGCGCAAACATTACTCCGGAGTGTAAAGTCGCGAGAAAGATAACTATTGTCTCCGATCTTGCTGGAACGACGAGAATAGTCGTGAATTTTGTGCTGGTGGTAGTGGTGGTAAGAAAGATGGAAATGGAGATGAAAATGCTCGTAGGGAGGGCAAAGGAGATGGAAGAGGAGGTGGATATGAAAGTGGAGCTGGAGATGGATATGGGGGAGGATAAGAAAATGCAATTAAGTACTAACAGCTCGAAACGAGACGTTGAACTCGGACGATCGCAGATTGCCTTTGCGATTAAAGAAAAGTGGGTTAATGTTGTGTGTTGGGATTATGTTCATGCTTGGGATACGCGCGCATCCGTAATAGCGTTGACATCCTGCTCTCTTCGACCAACCATTACGGGGAACAATGGTGTAATACGTGCACGGCCAAACGGAATATATAATAAAATATACGTGTACGTACGCGGATACCTACGTGTACTCCTTTTTTTTTCCTCCCTCCGTGGCGTCGCTTCGGCACGACGAACAATCGGAACTAGGCGCAGCCTCTTTTAATTACGCGCGAAGCATGCACAAGGAGTGCCTTTTTTCGCCCTGATACTTGACCTAATGTATCCGGAGAGCGCGTCCGCGTTCCTCCATCGACGTTATTCTAACAAAACGCATTCCTATACTTCTTCTCTAGCGAGAATTTTTGCAAGACAAGATCGAACGCGCGATTCTACTTTAGATTCTCTTTCGGATAGACTGTACTAAGCTATCTTGTAATTAGAAGAAGGGTTAATAACCGAAGAAAAACGTGGCGATATCGCGTGCCTTTGTTCATTAACCCGTTTAATCGCAGCCTCGTTAATTCTCATTTCGCGCGGCACTTGTGAACCATTGGCGAATCGCGTTTCGCCATCTTCATTCCAATTCGCGTTCTTAGAAGAGAGCGAAAGCTTCTTTCTATAGCACGATTCTCTGAAATTAATTTCTTTTTCGCGAATGTATTATTTCGTATCGCGAGTTTCACTCGCTTTGGTTATCCTCCGTTCGTTCGACCGTACGTTCGACCGCGCTCTTTCGTTAGTTCCTTTGGTATCTCGAACAGGGCTCGGCCGTATTCTGATATAAATAACTTTAAGAGGGTCGCGAGTCCGTTCACGTACGCGCACGCGGAACGCACACGCGGCTCTACGGGCGCAGGTTGGCCCTGGACCAAGATTAGTTAGCCGAGACGTGAATCTTGCGCGTCCTCGCCGTAGTACGTGCCCCTAGTTGGCAAAGAACCTACTATCGTCGATGTTTGGATTTCGAATTTTAGGTAGCTATCGCGATGGGGGACTCCCTTTCATCCTCCCCCTCTCCCTTTAAGAACTCATGCCAAAATAATAGACCTTATCGGAGATAGCTTAAAAACTATCCCAGCCTCAGCCAATCAATTCTATTTGCAGAGTTACCGAGATAAATGCGTCGATGTACACACACAACTCCTTCAAGATCGTCGGTGAATCATCGTTCGAGATGATGCCCCTCCGCCCCTACCCCTTGAAAAATAAGTCTCCGTTTATATCGTCGTATAGTTTCGAGACGTATTAAATTTGTCTCGTACCTCAAACGCGTTTATCCGCGAAATCTTTGAATACATTATATGAGTACTTGAAATCGCGGAGTTTACGGAGAAAACTTTTTTCTATGGCACGACTCTCCTACGTTGCTATTGTCAACGTTTTCCTCGTATTAAATAAATGTACGAACAAGTACATTTATATATTTACGGATTAGAAGAGATCGGAGAGGGGGAGGGGAGGGGGAGAGGGTTAGTACACGTCGTTGGATTTGTAAATACATTTTTTTTTTCTCGCGCGCTTTCTCGTTTCGTCGTTCCCCCTCCCCCCTCCCCTATCCCGTGAAAAAGAAGTAGAAAACGAGACGTCGCTCGAAGACGAAAGAACACAGTGTAAAGAAGAAGAGTTCTTTGATGACAGGCACGGCGCGTAGGTAACGAGACGGTGCCTATTAGTTATACGTTTCCTCTTCAACAGTCGTGGGGTACGCGAGAATCATGCGACTTATATATTCTCTTTGACACCTTTTTTCTTTATTATGAACGCGCGAGAGATAACGAATTTGTCTTAAAAACTACCGTTAACGATACGTTAATTAATGGATATCGATTCGCCTCTCGTACTTCAACTCGATGTCGATACACGGTTCGTTAGGTTCGAGAGTTCGTTGGGAATGGCTAAATAAAAGTCGACGTAAAGCCCCTTCTACGGGAGAATTAGGTCGACTCGTCCAAACTACCCTCAAGAAGAGCCTATTTCCCCTTTGATGTATTCAATAATTCGAATACACCACCTGTTTCTACAGATATATCTCGTTCTAGTTTAACCTTTTGATGATCCTTTTCCAATATTATTTGTTTTATTATCTTTCGACTTTCGCTGTTACATGAATTTTTCGATCGATCGTTTTGTTCATGTAATGCGCTTCTTAAGTTAGTAACCCGTAGGCGCGCTGGATTTATTATATTTAACGATACGATAAATTTCTTTGTTTGTCGTTATCGACAGTTAGCAAAGAAAAATATATTAGGAGAGGTGTACTGATCGATACGGTCTGGTGAGCGATCGAGGATGATTAGTCTCGCGTTTCTACCTACGCATCTTCTTTAATTGTCGGCCCGTATCGAAAGGAGGGATCTGCATATTCCCGACGAACGAAATCGAAATTCGTTTTGTCATGGGCGTGTCTCGTACGGAAGAATGGGTGTCTCCTACGGGAAACCGTTCGAAATTGAACTCTGATTCTCCTTCCAACGCGTGGTAGAATCGTCGTCTATTCTAAAAGTAAGTAGTAATAATTATTTACTGTTCCGGTAGTCCGGTCGAAAGTTTACTACCGATTTTTTTTCGAAGGTAAAAATAAACGTAAAAGAATATTTACAGCGTTCAGGAATTTCGGACAGTGATAAAAGAACTCGACTTGGAACCCTGTACGAAGGGTCGGGATAATTAATTTTTCTTTCGCACACGGTTGAATATTGTAAAACCCTCTGTAAATTTTATCCATTGTATGCGCCGAGCAAAACTTTTTGTTTTCTCCACGGTATTCTAAAGGATGATGGTAGGTAGGAAGCTAATTAAATTTTTTGCCAGATAGAAAGAATGTGTATCGCGATGCCAACGAAAGACGGGGAAAAGCTTCATTCGTGACTCCTTCCTCGAGCGCTCGTCGTTCCTTTCGCTAACCGAACAATTGAATCGATCGTTTTATCGCCAAAATTCTTTTCTTCTGATATTAAAGACGGTCGTTTTCTCGTTATCCACGCAATTTCTCAAAGCATCCATAATCGCGACATATCGACGTCGCGTCGTCGAGGAAGACATAAAAAGACAGAGTCTTAAGAGTCTCGAGGAATAGGAAAGTAGAGAGTTATTTCGATACCGTTTCCATTTTTCGCAAAGACAAGAAACTGAGTTTTCTAGAGCCGCACATTCGATGCGGTATCCGAGATTTGTTCGTCCGGAAAATATTACCGAGAAAGGTCGTCTGACTTTTTCCTACTTCCAACGAAATGTACTCTCCGTTTGCGAAATCGTAAAGAAACGACCATGTCGTATCTCTCTCTCTCTCTCCCTCTCCCTCTCTCTCTCTCTCTCTCTCTCTCTCTCTCTCTCTTTCTCTCCTACCATCTTAGATCGGCTAGCTTTACCAGGACGCTTCCTCCTAGTAGTTTCTCATCGCCTAAGATTACTTTCGATCATTTCTTTTTTCTCGCGAGTTTTATCCAAAACCCAAACGCTTAAGGCAAAACAAATTCAACGAGAACGAAATTCATTCCAGTTGGAAGGTGCCCGTCCTCCGCCCTGGTAGCACCCATAGAAAGTTTTCTTTAAGAAGAGAAATTCCAGAAAAATATTTCCAGATACGATACTTCTTCTTCGTTGCTCTATATTTCTTTCTTTGTTTTCTTTAAACGATCGACCGAGCTTGCAGAGAGAAGAAAAAACATTCTAGAAGAAACGATAGCAGAAGGAAATAGAGGGGAGAGATTTAGGACGGGACGGTAGGGAGGGTAACATGGTTCTATAGAAAGGGGAAGTTGGCGATATAGAGCGAACGAATTTCTTCCTAAAGAACAAAGAACGCGTGTGGTGACTCGGTTGCTTCTTTAATACATGTAAAAAAATACTGAATGGACATTTTTACATCCTTGCGTATCGTAAAGTTCTCTCCCCTCCCCCACCACTTTCTTCTTCTCTCTCTCTCTTTGTCTTGCTTCTGTCGTTTCTGAATTTCGCGATGTAGCAGAAACGTCTCGATGGCACTAGAAACAAGGGGGAAGCTAGAAACAACGAAGACACAGAGAGAGAGAGAGAGAGAGAGAGAGAGAGAGAGAGAGAGAGAGAGAGAGAGAGAGAGAGAGAGAGAGCGACAGGAACGTCACGAATCGACGGGAGGAAGTAAAATTTTTTCGAATAGCATATAGAATATATATACATATACACACGTATGCACACGCGCGCGCACGCACTCACGCACACAAACCATATATATATATATATATATATGTACACACGTGTAGATATGTATGTATGATATATGTATATGTATATATATATATATATATATATATATATACACGCACGCGAGCGCAAGACGTATACATTTTATTCCTCGGCAATAATTCCGTTACTCATTTAAAAATCGATATACGTTCGTTAGTTTCGTCCTCTTAGAATTCGTATAGGTTGGTACGGGTGCAATACGCACATACGATGAATCATATGCAAGTACGTAAGTACGTGGTCTCGTTGAAATGTAATTCGGCCGTTAGGCTTGGTCGATGGATAAAACTTACATTCGACGTTTCCATTTGTCGAATGGCTATCGTTCTATTTATCGAAGGTCATTGTTGAAACGGTCGAAGATCGCCCGGAGAATTCGACGCAATTACGAGGGCAGATCTGTCAAGGTTGAGTATCACTGAAGGTCCGCAGCCATGGAGATGAAAAGGGAGCGAACCGCGCAAACGAGTCGGCCCCTATCCCCTTTCTACGTGTAGCCCTCTCTTTTTTACTCTCGCCTCCGTTTCTTTCTATTAACTCCGATTTTGAATTCTTCTCGACGACGATATTATTTTGCAACCGCGCGCAACAACTACCTGTCGATGCAACTCGAAAGTTACGACGCTTAGGAACAAAACTTTGCATTTCGACCGACGTGAAAAGATCAGATTAAAGAAGCGTACTTGGGATAGAGTTGGGTAGATATTCCATTAAGAAATGTCGATAGACATAGATAAACGTAATCGCAATTTAAAACGCTCGATCGTTACTTATCACTGAGCATGATCGACGATAAACGTCCTGCTAACGAACTAATTATCCAAATAAGTATATATTAACGATAGTTAACGATGGGATTAACGTAAGGCAAATATCTAAAGAACCACTTTCTTCGTTCGAACGAACGAACGAACGAAGAATCGATCGCCTATCACTTCGGCTAAATTTTTAAAATGTCCTCTACGAGAGTTTCTACTGAAATGATTAAACGATAACGAAGCGGGAAACGTCTAGGTTATTTAAGACGGATCGAAAGCAAACCGCTATGTAAGCGGATAAAGGCCCGAGGACGATCGAAATAAAAATGCGTATAGAAGATTGTTAGGAAAAGCGAACGAAGCAAAATTGATCGTTCTTCGGAAGCAACTTTTCGCATGGCAACTCGTTCGGTTGGTCTGCTAAAACGTTTTTAGCGAATCCGGCTGTGTTTCTTTTCTTCTTCTTCTTCCTCTTTCTTCTCTCTCTTCTTTCTTTTTTTATTTCTTTGTTTGTTTTATATAACGAACGATAACCACGTAGAAAAGATGTGTCCTTTCCGTTTCTCCTAGTAGTTAATTATCTCGAAACTTTTCGTTTGGAACGATCCTTCCCAACATTCCAATTCGTGCAATTCGAAGAATCCGTTATCGTCGGTAATCGCGAGAATGCACGCGACCTTCGTACATTTCTTGCCCAACTAATAATTTTCCTTTACGACAAAAAGTGGAATAACAAAGCGACGGAACGCGAGCTGTCTTGGGAAAGGGTAGCAATTTGTTTCCCTAAAAAAAAAAACGAAAATAAAATAAGAAGAACCACTCTCTCCAATGAAGTAACGACGCGCGACTAATCGTCACCGTCCGGAGAGTTATTAACGACGATCGATTGATTTATAATTTTAATTCGATGGTTCGCCCACGCTGACGCTGCTTACGGACCGAGCGAGCACACAGCCTCGAACGAAGATGAAAAGAGGGGAGTGAGCGTCAAAGCAAACCTTACACCGACTATACGTACGTACACACGGAAGAGTGATTGACCGGTGTCGCGACCAAACTCGCGAAAACCACGGTATGTCTTTTTGCTCTTCATTTAACGCGTGTCCAAGAGAGAGAGAGAGAGAGAGAGAGAGAGAGAGAGAGAGAGAGAGAGAGAGAGAGAGAGAGAGAGAGAGAGAGAGAGAGAGAGAGAGAGAAAGCGTCTCGTTGTCGTAAAGTTTTCGCCGATTTAACGTCTACATCGCCAGCTGGGTAGAAAACTGCCAAGCTATTTTGCGAAGCGAGCGGAAGAGAGGAAGAGAGAGAGAGAGAGAGAGAGAGAGAGAGAGAGAGAGAGAGAGAGGGCGATGGTACGATGTAAGTGCGCAGCCATCAAACGAGAACAAAGACGTTCCTCGACGCCGTCGGAGAGGACGAAAAGAGAGAGAAAACAGAACTCGTGGCTCCTACGCGCGCTCGCGAAGAAAAAAGCAAATGCAACGGCCGTTGGTGTAGCGAAGCGATAGAGAAAGAGAGAGAGAGAGAGAGAGAGAGAGAGAGAGGTAACCAGTATAAGCAACAAAGATGGAATAATAAAAAGAGATATGTTGATCATATTGTTCTAAGACGATGCGTATCGAGGGTGATGCGTATGCAGGGAGTCGAAAGATCGACGGAATACAACAAGGGCGGATAACCCCTGAGAAATGAGACAGAATTATGTTAGGTCAGACAAGGATGGGTGCTATGTCGTTTCCGCGAAAGCCCGAGAGAGAGAGAGAGAGAGAGAGAGAGAGAGAGAGAGAGAGAGAGAGAGAGAGAGAGAGAGAGAGAGAGAGAGAGAGAGAGAGAGAGAGAGAGAGAGATGGACGAGCCGAACCGAACCGAGCCGAGCCACGCATCTTCCGTGCAACATAAGAAAGAGGAAAGGTAGCAGAAGGGAGAGCGGAAGAAGGACAAGAATATACAGTGGTAACACTCGGTAGCGTTGTTATAGATATATAAGGGACTTGAGAAAGAGAAAAAGACTCGCTGTATGGGTTAGCGAGGGAGGGAGAGAAAGAAAAAAGTGATAGACTCCTCGGTATGCGCGTTGAACGAAGAGCAAACGTTATACGTACATACGTCGGAGAGAGAGAGAGAGGATAGAGAATGAGAAAGAGAGAAAGAGAGAGAGCTTCGTTGGGTGCGCTCGTAGAGGGCGCAAAGTGGGATTGGAGGGGGATGAGGGGAGCCCGGCTGGGCGTCCGATAGAGGGGGAAGGTGAGGTTGGGACGAAGGAGAAAAGGCTGCCGGGCGCCATACTGGTGTGGTTCTTCGACACAGTACGCGGACAGCGCCTCCGCCGATCGTTGCAGCAGTAGAGTGGCGGTAGCGGTAGTAGAGCGGTGTGGTAGTCGGCAACAGCAGCGTCACCGCTCCGACGTCGTCGTCGTCGTCGTATCGTCGTATCGTCGTATCGTCGTGTAGTTGTCGTTCGCGTTCATCGACATCGCTTTGTCGTAACGTCGCGGCAATTTACTTTATTTTCTTTCCCTTTTCTTTTTTTTTACGTCCTACAGTTACTCGTGGGAGACTACGTGTATATCTCTCTCTTTCTTTATCTCTTTCTCTTTCTGTCTCGCTCGCTCGCGCGCGCGCGTGCACTCGTCTCGTCGGCCGGCACACATTGTACGTTTTTCATTCCCTCTCTCTCTCTCTCTCTCTCTCTCTCTCTCTCTCTCTCTCTCTATCTCTATCTCTATCTCTATCTCGCTCGTTCTCTTTACGGACTGTGGAAGCAAACGGACAAGGATAGAAGGATACGGCGAGAAAGACGGAGACGCGTATACAGCTGGATTTTAACGTCTGCCAAGAGGAGTCAGGCTTACTCGGAATACTCTGCACATCTCGGCAACGGTGAGTGAACCCTTTCTTCAATGGCAAACCGAGGTTAGGATTCGTTTAGTGTATCCTCCTTGGAAACGAGCGCAGAGCTAGTTCCTTTTTATTTGATTTCTTTTATCTTTCTCTCTTTTGTTTTCTTCCTTCAGTTTTATTTATATCCTTTCCGTAATTGTATTTAGTAATTGTATTTAAAGGAATAGTCTTTGGACGGAACACAAAAGTATCGTATTCAAAGATTTACGTAAATTGTTGCGCGGTAAGCGAATCTTACGAAGGGGTAAGCTACCCCTTGGCTTCGTATCCGTGCGTTCGTGCGTCCGTACGTGCGTGCGTAAGACAAGAGAAACCTGTGAGCTTCGCTCTTTTGTTACGCGTAATGATTTCTAATCCGTTTGCTATTAAAGTAGGATGAGGTGTTTATTCGTTGATATTTGTACATAATGTGAAAAAAATATATATATGTAAGTGTGGGTGTGTGTGTAGGTAATATGGTACTATCGATTGTCCAGTACGTTAAGAGATAAAAATCGTGTTTAGTTCTCTCTCTCTCTCTCTCTCTCTCTCTCTCTCTCTCTCTCTTTCTCTCTGTCTCTGTCTCTCAAGTAGTAATAGTAAAATATTCCGTCGTAATGTTTGACAGCATCGGTAGCACCGTTTTCAAGAATCACTAAAGACGTTGCCACTTGGATGACGCTTCAAACACATTTTGATGTTCATGAAATCCAGAATGGTTTACACAACGAGCGAGGACTATAGCCGCTGTTTCAAGTTCGTAGCAGATGTTTCTCGTAGGACGTACTACATAGGATACAGAAGTTGACCGTTTACCCTCTCTCTCTCTCTCTCTCTCTCTCTCTCTCTCTCTCTCTCTCTCATTCACTCACGAGCACGAGTTACGCTAGTCGGTCTGTTACTTGGAGCATAAATTTCGGAGTCTCGAGCCTGCATTATGCATGCTGTCGCACGATGCACGGAATATTACCATAAGTGGTGCAGCTCCTACCTTTACAAAGACGAATAGCTCTCTATGTCATAGGAGGAAGAAGGAGAAGAGAAGAGTCCGGTCGTGGATGATGGTGACAAAGATCGTTGATTGCTCTCGAGAAGCGTACCGCGTCCAACGTGGATTAACGTTTGGATGCCGTGTCTCCGAGTTCTCTACGTTCCCCGCATTATTCAGAAAACTTCATGCATATTCAGAATGGACGTTGGTTCTCGACGTTCTCTCAATGATGTTCATAACTTTCGGGAGACATCCGCGCGTCTCGTTGTTACTGGCATTACCGTTTCTCTCGAGGAAGATAAGGCCCCGAGGTAACGGGCTAAACTACATTTCCATATCTTCTCCTCACAAGGACGACCTAGCTCAACTTTGAATCACGCGTACCGAGTCTAATTGTACATGACGGACGAGAAACGGTTGTTCATTTTGCAATCTGAATGGTCGGTCGGGTGGTCGATCCTCGTGACACACTCGCTAGAGTTATTTTTCTCTTGTAGGGCTTCGATAAAAATCCAAATAAGTCAGCTAATAGAGAGTTTCTTCTTTGTCGTAGACGTTGTCGTATAGTTCTTCCTACCTTTCTTCTCCTTTCGGTCTTTGGAATTTCTCAGATCGTTGACGGTGGTCGAGCAATAGAACGCCGATAGACACCGCGATACGCGAGGATGAGAGAATCCAAGAGAAAAGAGCCCGGTTAATATTAAACCGCGATACTTGTGCGTGTCGGTGGAATTCAAGTCGCTGTCTCGTCTCGTTTTTCCCATCCATCCGGTTGTCCGGTAGCCGTACCTATCTTTACCACCCATAGGTTATAGCCAGCGAGGAGAACGTTGAATAGGACGGTGGAATTCCTAGAAGGAATGAAAGAACGAGAAGGTTGGATTTAGAAGAAACGCACGTAGGACAGAGGAAGGAGAAGAAGCCCGGAGAAGGAGAAAAGGAAGAGACGAGGGTTACGTCGGTCTCGATGCAGCTGATGCAATTTGCTTTTATTTTCGGCTAAAATCCAACGAAATCGGAGTCTTTGTTTGGGAAGGAGAGAGAGAGAGAGAGAGAGAGAGAGAGAGAGAGAGAGAGAGAGAGAGAGAGAGAGAGAGAGAGAGAGAGAGAAGAGAGAGCGAAATCCACTGTTCGCTGCCTCTCTTCTCTGAGCCAGCTCGTCAGCTGTCAAACTTTTCTCAAACTGACCGATGGCGTTGTCGATACAATGCCGGCGACGATGGTATGGTAGGTGCACGTTACTGCTTCTTGTTCGCGGCTCGACAAAAAAGGCGCAAAAACCAAGCTCATGTTTTCGGGCTCGACTTTGCAGCTCAATTATCTGCGAATCGGCTCTCGCCGATCGTTCCCCATCGTTATATCCGACGAGATAGACAACGATTTTGTGAATACGTTTATCTAAAAGATCCCTTGCCTTTCGGGACCTTATTAACGAAAATAATATTTTCTTTTTACGCTTCGGCAAATGAGTATTTCTAGATTTCCCACTTTATTATACAATCAATGAGATTGATAATAATCAACGAGTTTATCGCAAAATCATAGTTACGTTTAAATGAACTCATACTTTTGTTTTAGCTTTGTTATAAACCGCGATCAAAATGATTACTCTTCGTTAATAATATTATCCGATATTATCGATATTCTCTTTTTGATGATCTAAAGACCAAACGAAACGAGCGACAGAGTGACAGAAAATATTTCTCTGAAAGAGATAATTTTTACGAGCAAATGCACTCCTTTCATCCATCTGATCAAGCACCATGGTTTTCCTCGAAAATCATCGAGCTTTTGTATCTATGTTGGAGTGTGGCCTTATCTCGAAGACAATTAACACTAATGAACGAACCGTTTGCTCTCACGCCCGCTTATTACTAGTCATTAGAGATGAAGTAACGACAGGCAGCCATCTCCCTTTTAGCGAAACGTTCTGTGATCCAACGATGGATCGTTTCTAGATCCTCCAAGTGCGTAGGTGCGTACATCATGCGTACCGTCTATTGTACGTGGGGAGTATCCAATAGGGACATTTCTACCTACACTCTCGTGCTCTCTACCTATGTTAATGCACGGAATTCGTGGAAATTATACGACAAGTCTCTCTCTCTCTCTCTCTCTCTCTCTCTCTCTCTCTCTCTCTCTCTCTCTCTCTCTCGCGTGCGCGCGTGCGATTTTGCTCGTAGATATCGCGACATGGTGTAGGCCTCGGAAACGCATCCCATAGCGTTCCCGTTTACTCTTTTATAAGGGTAGTCCGTACAGAATCGTTCGAAACATCTCTTTGGGAATGGTGAAATAATACGGAAATAACAGGGAAAATATAGACGGGATAGGTTAACAGGCGTCTTGTTGGTTTATATAATAATAATTATTATTATTATTATTATTATTATTATTAATTTATCGAATATTAACAGAATAATATAATATTAATGAAAATTTGCGAAAATGCAATGCAACGTGGAAGTCATCGTTCGGCGAATAAATAATACTCGATCGGTCGTCGATAACAAATCGGTAAAATAGCTATCTATATAGGTTCCCTCGTTTTCGAGTCACTTAAAATGCTTTTGTTTAAAGAACTTTGAAACACCCTGACAAACTAATATAACGATCATGAATATTTCGGATAAAACTTTGTCTATATTTAGATTACGATTTAGGTTCGGTAGGAAACCCGTCATTCGGTTAGAGCCCTCTTCTCGCTTTTCTATTCCAATTAATCCAGGCGCGATTTTATTCTACCTCTTCGTCGTTTTTAAAGAGTTTCATGGAAAAACTTGGACGGTACTTTTTGAAAGTAAGTAGTAATTCGAACGCGTCGAAACTCCGCCGGAACCGTATCAAAAGTTTTATTGCAAAAATCTACCTATAGTAGTATATGCATACGGTATATACACATGTAAATACAGTCGTATCTCTACGTTCGCTTAAACCAACGTTCGTATTTGTGCTCGAGCGTACTACGTTCTCTCCAACTTTCGACCATCGTCCTGGTTAACGGCATTTTACTGGCATTTACCTATCGTCGAGCTCTTCTAATGTTTGCAACCTACCATTTTATGAACTTGGAAGCATATAAGTATTTATCGTACGTAGAAAGCGTGTTATAGGTTATTACGCGATAGCGTGCAAAAATATTATCGCATCGTTTTATCGCAACTCCGTGTCGTGCATTGTTTACGTGAACAAAAATTTATCTTTGTAATCTTATCGAAAAAGTCACTGCTTGATTAACATTTTCATTTTACGTAGGTAGTCTACGTATCTATGACTAAATCGTGCGACACGTGATACGAATGACGCCGGACAAGGACGGTGTCGAAGCGACAGATTTTCTTTCGACGATCTTTACGCGCTTTAATGGAAATCGGAAATATCACCCAACAAATTTTATCTTAGTTGGTCTATCGTAGCCGATATCGATTCTTTTCCTTCGGCTAGGAACAACCTACGCAACGTTGGGGTAAGAGGTAGTCTGTTGATCGGTGACATTTACCGTGAAAGTCATCGATTATTTTCGCGGACGGCACCTATCCGCCTCGCAATGGCTTTATTTATAGCGATAATAATAGAGAAGCCGATGGTTTTGCATAGCCCGGCAATATATTTTTGGTCGTAGGAACGGTTATTGCCAATATCTTTTCGCCTCGGATAGAAATTGCCGTCGACGATGCACGTCGCTTTGAATTATGACCTCCTATACTCGCTACTCGCTTTTCTCCTTTTTTTCCCTTTCTCTCTACCCTCCCCCCACCCCCGCTCTTTTCTACAGGACAAATGTGTACGTACGACGACGTGAGAGTGAGGAGGGATGGGAGGGCGTGGGAAGGAGCGGGTGTAATTTCTCACGACATCAGGGAGATGCATTCTGGTCACTATTAATTAACCGGCAGTCGAGCGTGTCCCAATTTACGGCGAATGAAAATTGTACGATCCACGTAGGAATTGTGATGTCTACTTACACGTAGACGGTAGGTGCGTGGGGATTCGAGCTATACGTTATCGACGGATATCGATGATCCGAATACCCATCCCCCTCTTTCTCCCCACTCCTTCCTGTAATGTTCTCCAATTCGAATGAGAAATGTGCGAAAATCTATGGACCACGGACGCGTCACGATCGAAATCAAATCTAATTCGCGATTCGCGCTACTTGCTTCCGTGGAAATTCAAACGGCGCACGAGATTTACGGAGATTTACGGCGATTTAACGGGGGATATTCACCATGAATATTCCGATTCGTATCTTATTGCGCGAGTTTCTTCTCGAGTGTATAGTTTAAAAGAAAAAGGAGATCGGTCAAGTGGTTACCTACGCGTTAAAAAGGAAAAAATCGCTTAACGACACGGTCTCCGTGCGATGAGGATATCTTCGAGAAAGGCCCTTATTTGCCCTTAGTTGCGTTTATGCTCTGCGAATACCCTTTTATATTTCTCGCGTGTACGCGTTCCCTTCGGGTTCTATCGCGAAGGATCGACCTTCCTTCCTCGAGCAAACGACGGAGGAAACGTTGCCTACCCACGCCCCAACTTCCGTTCGCACAAAGAGGAACTTGTTCTCCGCAAGTCGAACGATGGAGAACGATTTCGAAATTGGTAATGCCGCGGCTAATGAAGGAAGCATGCCCTTTTCATTTCTACACTGTTTTTAGAAATAGACTCGTAAGCTAGACTAGTAAGTAACTTACTCTTTATTCTGCCATTATCGAAACTATCAAATTTTCTGTGTGCAATTATCTTACCCATGGCGGAAATTTTCGAGCCTTACACACGAAACACCGTTCGATAAAATCGTATTTCTAACACTGGCATACCTTAATATTACAAAGTTGCAACCACCAAGAACGATCTGCCCACGTTCTTGTATAATAACTGACGTTGAGCGCGTTCGTGCGCTTTGAGATGAAACAGCGGCGTAGCTGATGTAACCACGCCATAGTTTCTCGATTATCGAATCACTCGAAATAGTATCTTTCGCTTAACAAAATTAGACATATACAGGGTGTCCGAAAAGTATGGGACCAAACTTATACTACTTATTACTGAAGTCAAATTTATGTTTTATTGTGACAGTTATAAAAAATGTTCGAAAATTCCTCCCTCTGCAAGAATGCAGACTTCCATTCGTCGAATTAGTGACGATCGAACTCTTTCCAATATTCCAACTGTGTATTGGAATTAATAGTAAATGCATTTTGAATACATTCCCAAAGTTCATCTTCTCTTTCCATCGTATTTTTTGAACCCATAAATAGAAGTCCAGAGAGAAAAAACAAATAAAAAAAAATTATTTCCATTCGACGAATGGAAATAAATCATAAATATCTTTAAAAGCATATATCTTTTCAATAAAGCATTCTCAAACATAAGTTTATATGAATTTTTTTTCATCTATTTGACCTCAGTAATACGTAGTATAAGTATGGTCCCATACTTTTTGGTAATCCCGTATATACCGCGGAGATATATTCTTCAAAATTAGTACACGGCCGAAGCAATAATGTAACGAAATAATAAACGATGTGTAATATATTGTATACACTACAGCTTATCAGTTTTGATGTTGTCAACCGATAACGATGATCGACCGTTCCCTCGATAGTACTCTCGACGAACTCTCTCTTCGAACGATAAGTCTATTTTTTCGATTCGTAGGAAAGCTATGCGAGTTTCCTCGTGTCGTCTCTCTCGTATCTTCTTGGTTGTTATATAAAACCAAGTCTTGGCTAAAGAGTCTCGTTGCCCGTTAAAGGAGTAGATCGTTTTTCAATATTTTTATTGTATTATATATATATAAAGAAAAATATACGCCCCCGAGGCTGTCGCAATTCATGGCGTTGATTAAGCCGCCCCCAAGGAAGCTGGTGGTAAGCCCTATAGCGAGAAAATAAAAAGAAAAGCAAACGTCGATTCAGTCGGAAACAAAAGAGGCCCATTGTGTTCGCCTCGAACGCGTGTTGCGTTCACCGTTCTTCGTTTTTGAGGAAGTTATGAATGAGCTTAGAAGACAAGTTGTGTGTGCGTGTGTGTAATGTGCGCGCATAAGTTTGCACATACGGCAACGGTACTCGCCCGAAGCTTCTTCACGTACATGCGTGCATGTATGGGACCGCGCACGCGCGCGCGTATAAAGTTATTCGTACTCTACCAAGCTAGCTTGTAGGCGTTATAAAGGCCTCTTCAGGCCTTTTTTCTCTCTCTATGGTTTTCATACTATTAATCCGTTTCTTCACGTAAACGTACCGTAGACGTAGACGTAGACGTAGACGTTAGGTTTGGTAAAAGTATTAGCGTAAACTAGTTTTCTCGAGCTGGATTAAAAATGAAAAAGGAACGAATCGACACTTTTTCAAGATATTAATTTTAATTTTTACGAGCAAGCATCGATAGAGAGTTCGAAATGATTCCGATAGGTTTAGTCATTTTTATCGCTTTTACTCCATTACCACATTTTGATAAATCGTGTCTCGTTCGAGGAAACGATGATAGATCGAAAAAAAGACAAAAGTACGCCAGTATTATTTATCTCGTACGGTTTTCCGATAGAAAGTGTTTCAGTGATTCATTCGTTCTTTGTCATGGATAAAGAATATTGATATTCGTGAGTGCGTCTTCTTGGGACAACCTAGATAAGGTACTAACGAGTATAGGCTGTGTCGTTACGTGGCACATTGAGCAACTTTGAAACAGTCATTCGTACGTATTTACCAATTAGGCTTAAATTCTTGGCATAGTAATTACATTAGATATAAAGTTGGTAAGGATATAAAATCATGAAAGACAAGATAATAGAGTATCTCATAATTCAATCGATACGCATGTATTAATTTAATAATGTTTTTATTTTAATTTCCGACAATAGGTCGATATGTAATAGGTTAAAAAATTTAATTGCAAACTTGTTGCACGTGTCACGAAGTTGATTCAAGCGTTGAATGAGACACGCGATAGATGGGAAAGGCACATGGGCTAATTATGTAATTAGTCGGTGGTCGATCGATCGGCAATCTCTGTCTCATTTCCAACCCTTTGTTTCAACGTCGATGCTTCGCGTTCGCGCTTTATTCCCCATACATGTGAAGGCTTTTTTATACGCGGAGCTGGGTCGACGGCTTCTGTAACACGATCCTTCCACCGCGGTAAACTATCGTCTAGCCCACCGTCGGGGTTCTCTATTACATGATGGAAAAAGTAAAGAGGAAATAATGCGTTTCTTCGATTCGTATGCATCCTCCCTTCGTTTGCTTTTAAAAAAAAAAAAAAAAAAAAAAAAAACATTTTTCTCGTATCTTCCCGATTATTTTTTTCTTTTTGTTTTGTTTTGTTTTATTGGTAATTCTTTAGTAAGAAGGTCACGCATCTTCCTACGACCGGCATGCCGGAACGGCATGACTTCCCAGAAAATTTCACCGGATTTTCTTCGCGAGTATTCCGAGCGTGCAGGGTTGTGTAGTCGGTGCATATATGGTCCTCTTCTTCAAACACGTAAGACGACCGCGTCCCACTTTTACGCGATCCTTTCGTCCCACGTATATACGGATATACGCATCGCGGCGATGCTTACGAGATGCCGAACGATCAGGAGCGTAGCAAGAGACTCGTCCCAGAGTCTAAACTTTACCACTTCGAATCAACTCGGTTATAGAACCTTAAATAGATGGATACGTTACGATACGAACCAAGTTTTTCTTTCCTTCTACGCTCTGAATTTCCTTATACGGAACCGTAAAACACGGATAGACGAAATTGGTAATTATTCGTTTACAAATTCCGAGTTAAAAAAGGAAAAAAAAGTACTGAGGTTATGGGATCCTTTGTTATTTTACAAAATTGATATAATTCTAGATCTAATGAATCCGTCGAGAGAGAAAAACGACGACTGTGCGCGCAACATAATACTCGTGGCCATTTAATTAGCCTTCTAATTGAGAGAGAAGGAGAGAGAGAAAGAGAGAGAGAGAGAGAGAGAGAGAGAGAGAGAGAGAGAGAGAGAGAGTCCACTCTCGGTGTACATTGTATTAACAGGAAACGAGCAAAGGATTTGAATCGGAAGATACGGTTTGTTCTTTTCGACTCAACTCCTATCCTTATTGCAGACGTTCCACGTCGGTACTCATGACGTCATTGAGAATTTTTCAACTCCAATAAATATGGATACTTCTTTCTGTCTAACAGCAGTAGTTACATTCGTACGTTTTACCATATACAGTATGGTAAATGGTTCGATCATTTCCTACGTGGAACTTGGTATTTACGACGCTTGCATCAGTTAAAGAAACTAACTCGATAAAAGCGTTCAACGGGAAGTGTTCGACATTTTTCATGAGATAAATACGTCGAAAAAGAGGAAGACGTACTCTGAAAACCTATTCGGTGAAAAAACGCGAGCTCTCTCTTTGTTGGAGCTTCGAGTCTCGAGTGGCTCGCGTTCGTGCCTCGTTAAAAGTCCGAGCTAACGACTGTTTTTTGTGAGCAAAGCTAATTCGACTTCTCGCATAGATACTAAGCATCGCGCAAACCGTCATGTCCGCCGAGAGATATCCCGTTTTTCACCTCTTACAAATTCGTGACTTTTTCTTCGTCTCGAAAGACAACTTTCAAGTTCTATTGGTGGTAGATCGCAAAATGGAAAGCTACGCATTTAGTACTCGAACGATAGCTACGATCGTACGAGACAGGAAAAAGAAAGATAAACTGCAATCGAATGCAGAAACTCGGCAGAGAAATCAGACGAGGACGAGGACGACGACGACGACGACGACGACCTGCGAAGCGTCCTTAATTGACTGCAACTGCAGACATCAGAGAGAAAGACCGGCGCAATTTTTTTCTTCTCTCTCTCTCTCTCTCTCTCTCTCTCTCTCTCTCTCTCTTTCTCTCTCTCTCTCTCTCTCTTTCTCTCTCTTCCTCGTTGCAGCAAGAGGAGGCTTTTGAGAAAGCAACACAGTCCGCGCAACACATGCGGAACCGCCCACGTACCATTTCTTCGTCCCACTCCTCTCTCGCGTTTCTTTCATCATCAAACTCAAATTAGAAAATCCTTTTGCATCTCTAGATGAAGGGACTTGTACGAAATCGGATAAGAATTTTTTTGAGAATTCGCAATAACTTTAAAATCCTACATCCTGTATCTCTCTATATAAGTACGCGGAAACATAGTAAATGATCGAAAATGTAATTGAAACGAATGAAAGAGTGGAAAGTAATGTACGGAATGCAATCGTCACACCTCGAATCGAATAAATTTCAAATATTTATAACAAATCTCGTCGCGCTAATAAAATTCGCGTAAAAGAAAAACCAAGGGAAGTTTTACTAAAGGAAATTCGTTGGCCGGGAGATGGTTAGTCGCAGCTCACTCGAACATATGGCAATTATGTGCCGCTGTAATTACACTAATAGCACGACGTTAGCTAGGAACTCTGAGTTGGGGATATGTTGCACGTAGATACGTAGGTACCGTATCGACGTATCTCGTATCCGAGTTTCTTTTCGAATACAACTGGACGACCGTCGGGCCGTATGCTTTACGAATTTTCGTTGGCTCGCAAAACGATACTAATGATACGATGATAACGAGCGATCAAAAGGAGGCGTACTCGAACGAAAATTTATCGGACTAAGCGGTTCTCTCTTCGCTGTGTAATTATCGATAATATGTTTCATCGAGTACGCATTAACTCGTTTTGTTATAACACGCGTATCCCCCGATAATTCGTACCTACCGAAATTCGATTCTATTCAAAGAAATAAGTTTGAACGATAGAATTAAATATATTAAATATGTTTTCAAATATTTCGGGATGAAAGAAAAAGATATTGAAAATTCGAAAACTGAGATTACGTCAGACACAAACTTAATCCTATAACAACTAAAATATATATTTTTATATAAAATCACTTGACACTTGCACTAATTTTCAACTCTGGGGTATTTTAATATCTCTGGTATTGCAGCATCGACATCATTAAGATTTTCAAGGATTTAGTGTTATCTAGCTCGTTCGAAACTTTTTCGTAGCGAGGGAGATCGCTTACGGTTGTTCTTCGTATTGCGATAAGGAGCGTTTAGTGGCGCAGCGTCAACTCGTTGAATGGATCTATTGTGCGTACCATCCTCGTTCTTTAACGCGTTTTATGTTTTTACGGCGTCTGTGGTTTATGTTCATGGGGAGAACGATGTCTGGCTTTTCCTTCGATACGCTTCTCTACCTAAGCAATGTACGTGCGTATTTCACGTACGTACGTACTTACTTCGTATATTCAACTCTCTAACCATCAACGTCTTCGCTCTCTTTCGTGCATTCGCGTTATCTTTATCGTCTTATTTCATCATTTCGCCTCTTACGTATTAAAGTCGTAACCGAATAAGATATACCAATTCTTTGATTTTTCTCAACGTAACTCGGTCCTACCCATCCAATCAGCGAGAGCTCTTTGCCTCTGTTACAAAGCTAACGTTCTCGACCGGTTACGGTGTCTATGGTTGTTCATATATCAAGATGTACCTTACAACCGAGCAAGCCGATTAAACTTGGGCATAGTTAATTATAGAGTAAGCTTAATTAGTCGGGTCGACTTGTTAGTGCGAGTTAATTCAACGGCGCGTGCAATTGTCAGTTGGTCTCGTGCGTTGCTAGCTCTCCGTCTGATTACCTATGACGAAGAACACGAAAGCATAGAGTTCTTTTTTTCACGTGTCTTTTCTTATTTTTTTTTTTCGTTTTTTCTTTCATAGTAGATGTATACCTATGACACGCATAGGTACTTATGGTTCGTCAGAAATTTATTTCTATGATTACTTATTCGTATTCGGGACATGATCGATATCGATATCGAATATCTTTCGTCCGAGTAAGTCAAGTAAATCAAGATTGGTACTAAGACGATCCCTTAATAAAAACACGAAGCTGCGGCCGAGTAATACGGATCGTATTTTCGACCTTATCGATGAATCGTGATTACTACGGTTCGATGGCGGCACACGATCAAACTTTATGCCATCTAAACTCGAACGAGTTTCCTACATCTAGTAAGTACGTAGTACCTACGTAGGACGATTTTGGTTCTTTGTACCTATATCTTGCACGACGCGATTAATCTCGAAACCAGTTTCCGAAGGCTTAGTACCCGCACACCCAAATTCTCCTCCGTTTTACTATTAGTTTAGCGGATTAATTTGACGAAGTAAGGTCATTCGTAATACGTGCACCGTATAAGACGTATCTAAGATCGCGATGTAATACGCCCGAAGGCGTACAAGCCGTTGTTATAATCCGGCCGTATACTTTTCCCATTAAGAAACATTCCGCGTGAAAAACCTCCCCGTCGATTTCCGAGTCGATTATTCGTACGAGGCACGCCTAAAATATATTAATTTGAATAATTTAACCCGAACATAAAATGGCCGAACGATGAGATCTGTGAATGATACTAAAGTATATTTACTTAATCGTACACACGTTATTCTTTATTAATTCGTATTAATCGAGTTCGGTTCGTTGATTTTACGTAGTTACGTTATGTAATGTTACGAGAAATTTATTTCAATTTCTACAGATATTTCCAACGGGAATCAGTCACGCGTTTATTTTAGATAATATTTGTCGAAAGTAGCGAGAAGAAAAATACTTGGTGTCCCGAACGATTATTGCTGGCTTTGATCGTTTAACCGTGACGCTCTTTGTAGGAGTATATCGAGGAACGTCAGCGAATAGGAGATGCTCCGCCGAAACCGTAAATTTTCCGATATTCACGCTTCTCGTTTTAACTCGTATCGAGTCTTTTGATGGAAACATTTCGTAAACTTTTTCTCCGAAGACTTAACGAGGTTTATACATACGTGTACTTATACCTAAAAGATATTCCCTTTACTTTATAACGTGCAATGTCGGGTGTAATTATCTAACGACTTCGAAACGAACCACACGCGTTTGCGAATCCTAAGAGACAGAGAACAAAGGCGATGCCGTCTCAAAAGTCAATTAACACGGTGTGAAAATAACGAAGCATTTCGAGAGGAGCGCTCGTATATCGAGCAGTCGCGGTAGTTGACCCTTCCGAAAGGTACGAATCGTGCCTTCAAAGGGTATTGTTTTAGAATTTCGAAGGCTTAAGGGTAGGCTTTTATCGAAAGAAAAGAGAGAGAGAGAGAGAGAGGAGGGGGAGAGGCTAGTTGAGGGATAGAAAAACGAGGGATTTCTATACTGACGGCGAGTACTTTTTCATATCGTATAGGTATGTATATATACATAGGTGCATATATATTTTTATTAGAAATAAATCATCAACGAGGCTGTCACGTTCGTATCGCGAATTTCTATGGAGACAAGCACGGAGACTCGTGGCTTGACGTTATGGAAACGAGCGATGATTTACTCATACATAAGCATATATTTTTTCTTGTTAATAATCGGCCCTCTTTTTCTTTTATACGCAGATACAGTTGTAAGGTCGCAATTCGTATAACGTAATGAGATTCGATAGGAGAGGAGTTATCGTTCAAGACCTTTATTCGTTTTTTTTTCTTTTTTTCCGAAAATAACAAACAAACAGCAAGTATTATCGCCGGAAGGTTTATTTGTCGGCTCAATACTTGCGTATGATCGTGATACATCGACGAACTAAGCGATAAGACACAATAATACTAGCTGGACATACGAAAATTTTATGGTGTTTACATTCGGCTATACGTTTTTTTTTTTTTTTTTTTTTTTTTTTTTTTTTTTTTTTTTTTTTTTTTTTTTTTTTTTGAATAGATCACACGCGCGAAACGTTCACCAACAATATCTCTTGGTCTAGCTGCGCATACGTTTACTCAATTCTTTTTTCTTTCTATTTATTTTTATAGATTTCGTCGAAACGCGCAACTGTGAAACATTTCGACGTATTTCTCAGCGTAACAAAAAAAAAGAAAGAAAAGAAAAAGAACCGAACATATAATATTTGAGTACAACTCGAAAGCAATAGAGCAAGTTTATCACGTCAAATTCGATTCTTTTTAATACTTGTTTAAAATCGTCGCCTTTTTACCGCCTCGCATAAATATTTAATTCGAGTAATAACTTTTCAAACTTTCATACGAATTTCAATAACTTTCAACAACATCCACAATCACGAATATTTTCTAGGCTCAACCCAGACTTAATTTATGATATTGCTTTTGATTATTCTTGGGAATTTTATTCGAGACTTGCAACGTGTCCGTATCTCATTTGTATTTTCTTCGAATGAATTTGTCTTACTCAAACGTATTTCAAATTTACGTGCATACGTCGCTCCTTCGAGAGTTGGACGTTAGGCGTCTCGACGAGAGCGCATATGTAAGTACATCAAACGTCATTCGTCGATATAGATATATATACCTAAGTGCTTACATAGACGGATGCATAGTCGAGTAGGCGATAGACCGTCGGCGAGAATATACTTGCCGGCTTTTTAGATTTACATATAGACGTTCTCTCAACATCCCTCGTGAGAAAAATTCATCGATGCTGAAAGATCGGTTTGATCGTCAAAAACGGTTTTGTCCGAATTATTTTTTGGGAAATATTATACCTTTAATATTTCCAGAGATCGTATATTTGTTCGATCGATTATATCGTATCCTCGAACGATATTTTAAGAGAATATTAAAGCAGCTGACATCGGTTCCCTTTTTTTCATTATCGAAAACGATTCGGCACATAATTCACTTTCTCACATCCCAACACCAGTAACAAAACCGATCACTTTTATTTTTTCTGAAACTTTGTAAGATTGCTAATTTGATTTTTAGTTATTTAATACCTGCGGTGAGTTTCTTTTCGAAGTTATCGACAAATATAGAATTCCATGAATAGGGGTCAACCGATATATGGGTTAGAGTGCGATTACGCGAAAACACGCGATCTCTTTATTAACAGAATCAATGTAATCAGTGGGCTCAACGAAATTCACCATTCGCGTGATTACAAAGTTATGTCGATGTTTCAACGAGCGAGCGCTTTTACAAATATCATCTTAGTCGCATTTAGCTTTGATATCTAGATATATCATTAAGCAGTCGAGTATACATAAGGTACACAGTCGGTATCGTATGTTAGTTCGTGTAAATCGCAAAGATTAAAAGATAATCGTCGTGTACGTAGCTTTAGAAAATATTACGAATTACATGACAGAGATTTCCGTGTGGTTGCTTTTAAATGACGTTAGGCGCTTTTTTTTGCTTTCACGAGAATAAATCGAATAGCCTGAATTTTTTTTCGACGGTATTATACGTTAAAAACGTTAAAAGCCTTATTGAATAATCATCTTTTCCAGCCTGTAAAGTTCACGATGTCAGCGGAGCCTCTTCTTTTATTCTTTTCTTTACATATTTCTGTTGTTTGTAAAAAAAAGAAAAAAGGGGAAAAATATTTGCTCGCGGAAGATGTATATATCCTCTTTAGTTTTCTTTTTAGGAGATCCCTTAGCTCCCGTTTTAAATAAGAGCAATACGAATTTCCGCCGATGCTTCTTTGATACTCCTTGCAAGTTTCTTTTATCTCTCGTCAGATTTTCGAGCGCTTTCGAGAAGATCGAGAAAAAATTATTTTCCTTTCGTATTACGTCACGAAAGATACAAGCTCGTCTCCTCCCCCCCCCCCTCTCTCTTGTTATATCCAGTTCACTCGGTTTTATAGTATATTTCAACACTTTTAAATTCGTTTCATCGTGGCTGGTGGAAAAGTTTAAAACGTGACTCTTTCGACAATGGGGCGTATTTATTTTACGTCCTCTTGACTATCATTACGATATTTTATTTAATCGCAACGATACAAGAACAAATGGTATATTTTATCTCTCGTAATTTTACGATCAGTTGAGTATGTGCTTAGAAAGATCGCTTTGAAGAGACGAAAAACAAGCTCTGTCCGTCACCCCTTCTCTCTCTCTCTCTCTCTCTCTCTCTCTCTCTCTCTCTCTCTCGCGCGCGCGCGCTATTCAAAACTTTTCAACCGTTTTTCATTGTTTGAAAGGACGATACTACTCACCGTTCTCTACTACGTTCAACTTTATGCTAAGTGAGTGGAAGACCTAGGAGAATTTCATTCCCCCTAGAGACCAACAAGTAAAACTTTGTGTACCGACTAAATATGCCTGGGCTTTATTAAATCCTCTCGTGATTTCATTTCGTCCAGTACCCAATGGGAAACATCAAAACGGACCAGTGCCAAAGAGGGGGAGAGAGAGAGAGAGAGAGAGGCGTTCCATATCTGTGTTTTAAACATATATACCTTTAAACATTTAGGCCGATAAAATGACGATTAAATTTACAATGATTTTACGCGTTCTCATTACTACTGGGGGTTTTCAGATTTCACATCAAATATTTGTACTATTTATTCATTACATTACATTTAAATTAATAAAATTACAATTATATATTCGTATGTACAGGATATTTGTATCGATAAGAATATAAACCTGTATAAATAACATTAGCGAAGAGTTTCGAGGAGCTTTTAAACTACTTGGAGATTACCGGATCGTTTTATCTTTAGAAAACAATGCCTATGCACGTTCGTCTTACTTTTCTCCAACAAGCGTTCGCTTTCACATCCTGCTCGCGACAGCCTCATTACCGATTCACTCTTTTCTTCCTTCCGGCTTCTCTATCGGTCCTGATCGTCAAATTCGTGAGATGTATTCATCTCCAATATGCTCGCACTTTAACACTCTAGTGTCCATTCATACACGCACGTACTCTTTCTCTCTCTCTCTCTCTCTCTCTCTCTCTCTCTCTCTCTCTCTCTCTCTCTCTTTGATTCCTTCATATATCATGATTAGAAACATAGCATACCGATGTAAGTACGATGTAAAAAGGTTGGCACGGTAGGCACGCGTTTATAAAAGACAGCTCTAGATAGCTCTACTTTGAATGAATCGCTTGGGAAGGAAAACCGAATGAAAAGTTCAATCTAAAATCTCATTCTCGAGGAGTAACGAAAAAGGAAGTACGAAGAGACGATATATGTATAGGGAAAGTAAAGTTTTGTCTCTAGTCTTCGCAGAGATATGGCACTTAGTCGAGACTTTCCTCAGTCCCGAGAGAACGTCTTCGTGCTTTGCTTTTTTCCCCTTCGTTTCTCGTTGGGTATTTCGTACAGGAGAACGATATCTGACGGAACGGTAACCACCTGCAACAAGGTTAAAATCTTCCGACATTGTTAATGCAGGCCCTCGCCTGACCTTATTTTTACTCTCTCTCTCTCTCTCTCTCTCTCTCTCTCTCTCTCTCTCTCTCTCTCTCTCTCTCTCTCTCTCTCTCTCTCTCTCTCTCTCTCTCTCTCTCTCTCTTTCTCTCTCTCTCTTTCCCTTTATCTCTCTTTCTTGCAAAGCCACGACTTCCCTACTCTCTCCGGGATGAGATGACGTACCGCCGTGTTGGAAGAATATGGGAAAATAGGTGGTGGCGTCGTGCTCAAAAGCCAACTCCGAAGCACTTGCACAAGGATTCGGGCGCTTCCACGAATTCGCGTAGTTACGTGAACTGAAAAGTGAGCTTACAGAGACATTGCAGCTGCGTAAAAAAGGCCGCCGGAGGTGGGTTAACGGTAATCTCGTAATGCTAGGAACGAAGGCAATTATCTTTTCCAAGTAAAAAATATAATACATAATCCTTTAATTCGTCGAAATCTTGGATCTTTCTTGAGCTTTCTTAATAATAATATCTTTCGCGAGCATTTTAAATCGAATTAATGTTTCGTGTAAATATGACAAAAATCCAAATTTGTATATGGATTCCTCGTACGATTGGTACGAGGAGGATTAACTATTTTTTTTCCAGCAAGAATCACGTTGAACATTAGGTACAACTTTTACAGTTCGTTCGCGGTAACATCTGCTAGGCCAGAAGACTAAGCAAACGTTCCTTTGTGTACACAGCACGTGCGCACGACGCATTAAATGCCGTTCGAAGACTTAAAAATTTCGTAAGCGAAAGGGCGTAAAGTCGATGCGATGAAGAGAGAAAGAAAGGAAAAAAGGGAGAAACGTTTTATCTTGGTTCAATTCGGGAAATGTGATTTCTTTGTCGAAATTTATTATTTTACGATATCTCATAAGCGATAATATCGATTCTGCGTTAATTTTAACAACGCGTAATCGTTGCTCGATATAATATAAGGCTAATTAATGCAAGCAAACTGGCCTGTTTGTTAATCTTTATGTTGTAAATGAAATGATACTTTGCATCGAGGAAAAGCCAATCGATCGAGTTTTTTCGTTAATGAAAGACCGCGATGGTAAAATCGAATACGCGAATAAAAATAAAATAAATGCAAACGTATATTTAAATCCATAGTAAAATTTGCACGTAGGTACATATCTATAAGGATTTTCCTTTTTCCGCGCACGTTGCTTATAGAGAATTATCAGAGGAAAATATCGCGAATAATCGTTCGCTAAGTAGATAGTCTTTGAGGGAAATACGAAATGATATAGGCTCTCTATAATTAGGCCGATCGTTGTTGCTGCGTAAGCAAATCAGCACAGTGAGTTTCAGTTTAATTATTTCGATCCAATTACGAACACGTCGAGTCCGTTCAGTAGTACGTACAGAATTCTACACTGTTCTTCTTTCTTCTCCTCTCTCTCTCTCTCTCTCTCTCTCTCTCTCTCTCTCTCTTTACTTCTCTTTCTCCCTTCCATTCCAATCGTTGGACTTTAGACGAGGAGTAAAGTGTACAAGTGGCAATAAAATTCTCATCGAACTTTACTACTTTCCGATCCTTCACTCTCTTCAATGTACGATCGTTTCTCTTTTTAACGTTATCGAAAAGAATGTCGTTCAAAACTGATTGGAGATATAAGTTAGAAAGGATAATGGTTACTTAAGTTTCCAGGTATAGAGCTCGGTTAAGCCGATACAGCAGAGGGTCCGATCAATATTGGAGCGGGCCGCGTCAAGTTGACATATATGCGTATGTCGTCGCAACCTGGATCGCATGTTCCTTCGGACGATTCAACGAAAACCATCCATCGAATTCTTCTAATGTTTGCATTTCCGCAAGAGAAAGATTTTCCGTGACTGGGTTAAGATCCCTCCAGGTTCGTGCCTGGATTTTTCAAATTGATACGTACGGAATTGTAAATAATTTGTTCTCCTGAACGGAAACGTAAGAATTTAAAAGGTCAGTGGCGGCAACGCGCTGAGATCTATTTAAATATAGATTCTAATGAAGAAATGATTTTCCTTTTAAACATTCATTCGTCTCGATTGATATCGCAAAGCTGTTTATAACTTCAGAAATAACTGTCAGCATGAAATCTCTGACCTTTTTTTCCTTTCGATCGGTCTTTGAATTTATATTCGAGCACAAGGCTGCTTTGTGCGTTCGATATATGCGATTAAATCGAATGAATGAATGAATGAAAGAACGAACGGACGAACGAACGAACGAACGACGAAGCACTCGTTTTCTTTTATTATTCTTCGACATCCGGATTTTAATTCGATCGGAATGCGATGCGTTCCGATCCCTTTTGAAAAATGCATCCGCATTAAAACTAGTCCGTTCTAAGCAAAAGAGAGATGATAGGCGGCTAGACTCGCGTAAGCTCGAGTTACTCGTTGAATTCTACGCTGGATTGATTACACATTAAGTGTCGTCCAATACGGATTTACGACCTCGAAATATAGCTACCTCTACAAATTATATATAAAAAAAAGTATGAATCCATGGCGACGTTAAATCGTCGGAAACTACTTTAATATATCCCATATCCTTGTTTTTGATGGGTGTCATGCAAATCGTTACGCAGCTCGCCTGCTATGACCGTAAATTCGCACGTTAATTCACTTCGAATCTCATCGAAAGCCATCTACTCCCCCCCCCCCTCTGAAACGATAATTTACCAAATATCACGTATTGATATAGAAATGATTTAAAAAAAACGATAATAAAATATTTGACGAATTTTAACAAAAATTTGATCCTCGCCAAGCCGTCGTCATTATACGTTCAAAAATTTTCATTCGGTCCTTGTCGGATGACAAGTCGTCGTTTATTTTTCGAGCTGGAACCGCGTTCGCGAATCAAAGCCATCTCTATTTCTATATCTGCTATAGGTATTAACGAGTAGGATGTATGAATGATTGAAAGAGAGAGAGAGAAAGAGAGAGAGAGAGAGCCAACAATCGTTGAGGAATTAACAAATTTGCGTTGTGACGTGGAATAGAGAAATCGAATCGTTGGTAAATATCCTAATGTTTGCGTTGCGCGGAATATTAGTTTGCGGTTGCGGATGCGAAAAGCTTTGCAATTTTTTCCCAGTTTCATATTTCCTTCAAAAAATTTCATTATAAATCGGACGAATGCGATCACTTTTAATTGCTCTTTTATTTGCCTCGATTAATAATCGTCGATCCTTATCGTTGAACGTTATTATTATATTTTTCTCTATTCAATTAATGTCTCTCTTTCTTATTCATCTATTATCGATATTCTTTAACATTCACATTAAAAGGTAGTCGCAATGTAAGTGTGTTGTAAAGCGATCTAAGCGTGATTCTTTCGAAGATTGGTTTTTCAACGATCGTATGTCAAATTTAATTACGCTTGATCGGTCGCGCGTGCGTATCGATTGCGCTAAATTTACACCAAGTTTGACATAGTATAACGTCGATTATGACGGCCGCGAATGTACAGACGGATAGATTGATGAATGATGGACGTCCATTGCCATCGTCATTGCGACGTGGGTCAAGCACTCGTCGTAGTATGACCGCATGATTTTGATACGCGAATCATCTTGTTTTTCTTCCTTTCTTTTTTGTCCCCTTTACTTAGGTACACATTCATTTTCATTGAGAAAGGAATAAAACAAAAGGTCGGCTATTTTTCTCGATCGATCATATTTACTCGTAAAATAGGATAATGTATATGTGAATTTTCTCATTTTGCAACGTGTCAACAAAGAGATACCACGCAATCAATCCTTAAAATCTAAATAATAATATAGATTCTAATAACATTTTCGATTTATATAACACCATTAGAGGTAGATCGAATTGTTGGATAGGAAATAGAGTGTAGGTATCCGATCGTTTATCACGATAATAATAAAAGAAAAAAAAAACTTTAGCGTACAACTACCGTTGGCCATCGTTCATCCGTGAAATGCTATCATAAATATTAAAGAAAATCGATACAAAATGATGTACGTAATTGCGATGAAAGATGGGGACAACCTGAAACACGGTCTATAAGAATATCAAGAACGTTCCAGATTCCAGCTGTACGGACTCTCTTAGAACGGATGTCGCACAGGTCTCTGTATAGAAAATCGTAGATACAAGTAAGCGATATAAGAAACATTGTGCAAGGACAAAATGCTTTTGGTCTTATCGATCCCGTTCATAATACATTATCGATCGTGTAAGCCTCACAGCCAACACTTCCGTTCGGCGCCTCCAAGTCTGAGAGACATCCGACCAATTCTACATTCTATTCGCGTAGCCTCGCCAGAAGAACGATCGTCACAGCGTGTACTCTCCACGTGTTGCGTTTATCCTTTTACCAGTCAACGAACGTTTCGGTTGAATATTAAGTAAAAATTTACACTGAATGGCAGGAACGCTGGCTGACGTAGGAACATCGATAAACGCTATTATAGACCGCAATTAAAAATCATTCGAAAAATAAATGTTTTGAGCCTGTTGTTAATGGATATTTATTAGAGATAAATAATATGCGCTAAACGCATATTTTTACATTCGTCATGTATCGCTATCTGACTATATTTATCATTCGGTATATTACGAATTTTATTCACAGAACGGGCAATGTTTATATATCATTTTACTCGGAAGTCGGACCGACTCGTCCAATGACATCATCCTCTTCGATATTCCACCCGCATAAAGACTTACTCGTCCTTATAGGAAGAATACGATGATGTACTTGAACACGTGGATGCGTACAAGTGTCTCGTACAGAACGATGCTCGACATTCCTAACCGAAAACGTAATGCTGTAAGTTGTTATGCAGTCGTATTTTAAAGTTTGTGTTTTTAACGAAGAAACCAAACGCGATTAATTTACTTATAAACGAGCATCATAACGGATATCGTCAAGGAAACATTATCGATTTTCTTCAAAGATTTATATCCTGAATCAATTTTCCTTCTTCTCAATCTGCTGTCGTTGGTGCTATCGTAATTTGTCGATCGTTCTCTCACTTTCACGTTCTTCTCGATCGTCGACTCGTCGAAACGAACCGTCGTTTGAATCAGCCGACAATTCATTCTTAATCCAATCTCTCTTCTAGCTCTCATCGATCACGTCCTAGAAAAACTGCTACCAGAGAGAGAATAGGGAAGAAAGAGAGAGAGAGAGAGAGAGAGAGAGAGAGACGGTTCGTTCTCAAAGTTTTTCATAAGAGCATCATACGCCGATACTTCCTTTCAGTACGATTAATATTGAATCAATGAAGCAACTCATAAAAATTGTCGAAGCTGTTTTTATCGACACAACGATGCGATAATAAATATATTATTTCGATAAAATTATTTACTCGGTCGACGATCATATTGCTTTTAATTGGTGCTTTTTAAATTATTCATTTTTAAATATCAAGGCATCCTCTCTTGATTTATTCTTTATCTTACTAACTCGTACGATAATATTTGCAGGTGTAGCAGTATGATATGATACAAGCGAGCCTGAAGATTCTCCCCTAAAAATGAAGAAGCCTCATATCCTGACGTACCTGCTCCTACTGCCTCTAGTGCTGGGATTTAACTTGCAAGAGGACGATTTGGTCTTCGACGACATCGGCGAGGAAAGTAGCAGCACTCCCTCCATCGAGAGACATATCGTCGATCGTAGTAAAAACTTGGAACATGATCGAAGATTGACGAAAGATACAAAGAGACATCATCGAGTCGAGAAATTATGGGATATACCGAATGTCGTCGTTCCAGTGGGTCACGTTTTCAAGTTAAGGATCACGAGACAAGCTTTCGGTGGTAGTGTAGATCGTTATGAGGTGAGTGACTCACATCACCTTACTCGCTCAGGTATCATTCTTTCTCCCTCCTATATTCCTGGACAAGTGCCAAACTCTCGAGTACCGATTCAGGGTGTCGTTTCAACGTCAAAAGTTTACTTACTCGCTCAACCGTTCGCCCTCCCTCTCCCCCTCTCTCTATCTATCTATCTATCTATCTATCTATCTATCTATCTATCTATCTATCTATCTCTATCGTTCTCTCCCTCTTTACGGGAGAACAGCCAACAATCCGAATGAGTCTTGTTTGCTATCCAATTTGCGATCCTTGTCCCTTGAAATCTTTGATTTCACTTTGGCAAAGAGATATCAAATCTAATTGATCACGATTCAGATACATGAGGCAAATGGACAGAATCTGTCCCGTTGGCTGTACTGGGACGATGCTGCTTCCACTCTTCTTGGTGTCCCATCGAAGAAAGATGTCGGTAATCATCATTTAATCGTCAAGGCTATTGGAAAACACGGCGACAATGCCAAAGACACTTTCGTCGTGCAGGTAGTTCCGGAAAAACGTGAGGAGATCAAGCATAAAGACGGCAAGGTAAAATTAGTTAGTCATTTTTCCAAAATTATATATCGCAACCTAAAGGGATAAATTTTTAGAGAAACGTCGTTAAATTTGAAATATACATATATCGTGGAATTCGAGTGTGCGTAATTAAATATATCTCGTGGAAAATGGAGAGATTTTGCCCCACGTTCTCTCAGTTTTTCCCAATTTTGTTAACTATGTGTCGGGTACTCCACGTGGTTGCCTCTGGGTTGAGAAGAAAACATTTTCTTGGCAACGTTTCAAGCGTTTTACGTCCAGCTCGCACAACAGGTACCCATCGCAAGTTTCTAGGTCAAGTTTCGAAGCCGAACGAAAGATAAAATGAATGATATGCTTTTAAGGCGAATTCGGCCACGGATAACTCGGTTTAGTTCGATCGTTAAAGTTAATGCTGTCGTTAAACCTACGCCGACGTCGGGTGAACCTCATACGGCCTGATTATCTTTGTTTATTTAGATATTACCTTTATTTACTTATCTTTTTTTTATTTATCTATATCTTTATTTTATTTATTTATTACCTTTCTTTATTTTATAAAAGAAGCATCTGATGATATCGCACTGTTCGATTTGTAATCTTAATAAATATATTATACGTGTCAAACGAAATGATTTTTTAATTAGTTGTTATTTAAATTTCGAAAAGCTATTTTATATATACGATATATCGAATATTGACGTTATCGCGCTAAAAGGTCCTTCTCGTCGTTTCGATGCGAGATATTGCTATATCTCAATGTCATAAAGAAATTAGTTTCGTAGACGGTAACTGATTGATGCCAATTGATATCGTCATGCGTCACCAACGTACGAGTAAGCTTCCAAGTGTCCAACGACCCTAATTCTTTAGGTTTCATTTGCAAGGGTCGTATAAACGAAAGGCTTATGATGCGAGAATATTAAAACGATTACTCATATTTTAGAGTCACTGCAAAGAAGGAGAAGACCAGACGCTGCTAACGATCTTTCTAGATGTCAAGTTTGAGAATCTCACACCGTCCGTTAAAGTAAACGCGATCGAGAATCTTGCTGGATTTTTGGGACTCCACACCGTTAGTATTCTTCTTTCAACGTTTATCCTCTAATATAATGTATATATACACATATATACACATAGATTATACATACGCCTTTCACATTCTCTTTTTCAGAGCGCATTCTCTATGCACCCACAAAGTGGTAAAGACAATTCGAATCCCGATTCTCTGGTTATATTTACTGGTCCTGGGAATGTTAAATATCGTACCGAGAGGCATCTAACGACTATCCAATGGCAGGTAAAGCTTGTAAATGATTATTATTGCTTGTAGTATACATACATATATATATATATATATATATATATATATTTATATATTTATATATATACTTATATACATATATATATACATTATATATATATATATATATATATATATATATATATACATATGTATATATACACATACATACGCATTATATAGACTATAAATAAAGAGACTTTTCGTGCAGGTTGGCTGCGATGGTCACTTATGGAGGCATCAGACTAATTTGGTGAAACAGCTGCGAGATCAGGCGAAAGATGGGACACTAGCGGAGGTTCTTCAGCTTCCTGTACTATTATGGCGCGTAAAGACTGACTCGACCTCTTTATCTAGAAGCCGTAGAGAAGTCGGATCTGGTGATTTCGACACCGACGATTACGAGGGTTACGATTATGACGACGATGAATATGGCGAAGACGAAGACGGTGGCGATGATAACGAAGCGATCACGGAACCACCATTGCAACCTTCTTACGTGCCTAACGTTAACTCGAGAGGAAACAACGAATGGTTGGAACACCCACATAGGCATCATCATGGAGAAGAAACATTAGATTTGGGCGTACGAAATAATTAATAGCCTATCCTATCTTTTAGTCATCGTTAGAACAAATTGTTAAATCGAATAAACATTTTAATATTTTTCTTTTTAGCAGAACGAAGAGGTTGACGAACGAGAAATTGTTCCATCTACAGATCCACGTACCGCTGAATCAAACGCTGCTAACTCCTCGTTCAATGGTCTATTGACCGTAAGTATTTTTTCCCGAAAGAAGAATTATTATACATACATTCCTACGCGCGCGCGCGCGCGCACGCGACACACACACACACACACACACACACACACACACATATATATATAAAAGAAAAGAAAAGAAAAGAAAACTTATTGACAATGTGTCGCTACATTCGGCTTTTATCGAAATTGTCATTCTTTTGTCTACGCTCATTTGCTGTGCCATTGCTTCAAGGGGTCACCGTGCTTAAAAATGTATTTCGTATGTCCTCTAGGATAGTCGAAAATATTTTGCAGTATTCGCGCAGTACAGTAGCTAAGCTATCTTGATAGACACACTCTGATGATGTAGGTCAATAATTAAAACTCCATACAGCGTATTGCTCTATCTTGCGACGAATCTGGATAGAAGAGATCAAAAGTATTCCGCCATACATCTTCGCGCTCTCCTTCTAATGTAACTAACAAAGTTTTTCGTGCCTTACATCGCATCTACTAACGATTTCGCAGACAACAACCACCCAATTTACACCGTCATCATCAACTACAACCACTACAACCATGCCAACTACGACAACTTCAACCACAACGACTCAAGCTACGACAATGCCCACGAGTACTACTCCTACTACTACTACTCCTACTACTACTTCTACTATTACTACTAGTACTACTACTACTACTACAAGTAGCATGACAACGACAAGCACAATAGCAGATACAACACCAGCTACCACTTCGACCACCGTTGTCCCGTCAACAGAACCTACAAAGGTGGATATCACGGAACAGAGCGAAGATAATACTCAACGTATGGAGATGGAATCTGTTACTCTGTTACCCACAATTTCTCCCGAAATCACTACCACTCTACCATCGATTACTACGCTTCAATTTAGCACAACAGCTGCTTCGACCAGCGCTACTGGAAAAGCAGAAACAGAAACTACCACTGTTTTTGCTAACGTTACGTTCGAAGAGGTAATGCTTCTACGCTTTGTGCTTTTCATTTGTATGATAGTCCATTTTGCTCCTATTTCGATTACCTTGTCCGCATCGAATATTCACAAATTTCCTGCTTACTCGCATTAGGTCGTCAGGTGTAAGATAGTTTCGAGTACTATATAAAAGATTTGAGTTTTTACCGTTTCCTTATCGAGGAAATGTATATTTACATCAGTATTCCTCCCTCCCTGATCTTACTCAAATTTATTCGGTTTCTATTTAGGCAACATATGGAACGACGGTACCTGTAACGCGTCAACAACCTACAATGACCCCAATTGCGACATCTACTACTGTTGGCAGTACAAGTGCCCCTACAACTGTTCCGCCCACACAAGCTGCTACGGTATCTACATCTAACATGACATCGGAGATACATACGGCACCGACTACCACGAGTACGTCCACCGTTGGTGTTACTACTAGTACTACTACCGCTAGTACTACCACGGCTCAATCGACTACGACCGTTACGATTCCGCCGTCGCTGGCTACGACCGAAAATATTGAACTTTCGGTTAGCAATTTGCCACCCAAAAAGGATAGAAGGTTGAAGAAACTTCGAGTGATCGCTGGGAAACCGTTAAGTTACGTTATACCTGCTGATACCTTCAGCGATCCCGAGGATGGAGATACAAGAAATCTAAAATTGGGTCTGTACTTGCAAGGTGTACCGATTAAAAGTACTAATTGGCTTCAATTCAATTCTCGTACGCAAGAAGTCTATGGATTGTAAGTACACCCGTAAAGTATATCATCGAAAACTTTTATTTCTTTTCTCATCGTTCTTTTCTGTTTGTTTGTTTTTTCTTTCTTTCTTTCTTTCTTTCACTCATTCATTCATTCGTTCATTCATTCATTCATTTTTTATTTCTTTCCTTCCTTCTTCTTTTCATTATATCCATCGTTACAGACCCCTTGAAAATGATATTTCTACTTGGAATTACGAATTGATGGCCACGGATAGCAATGGGCTAAATGTCTCTGACATATTGGATGTTCATGTTCAACAGCACAGATTGAGTCGTATTGTCAATCATGAATTTAGTATTTATCTAAAAATAGATAAACGCAATCTTTTCCCAACCGATGTTGATTGGGAATTACAGGTATTTAATGATATTATGGATAATATTTCCAGAATTCGCATGCAATAACGATATAACA
Source organism: Dolichovespula sylvestris (assembly GCA_918808275.2). Lineage (NCBI taxonomy): Eukaryota > Metazoa > Arthropoda > Insecta > Hymenoptera > Vespidae > Dolichovespula > Dolichovespula sylvestris. The sequence goes on along the minus strand of OU964985.1, from coordinate 661,659 downwards.
TGTAATGTTTCGTTTTAGGTTATTGGAAGTTTGGCCGAACTATATGGCGACGCGGATCCATATTACATTACAGTAAGAGCTATCGATATAGATCACGATCAAGCTATTTTCACTTGGATGAACGATACTTTCCCTCGTAGTAGCGAATGTCCCAAGGATCACATAAATGAACTGTTACGCGTACGTATAACGAATTTATAGAAAATATAAGGTAAATAAAAATTCTTACCTCTTCTGACACGAATATTGTATATTATTACTCCCTAAACAGATTTTGATCGATAAGGACGGTGATCCTAGTCCTTTATTGAGAGGAGCTTTGGCACCTGAATTAAGAGTGAAGCGTGTCGTTTTCCAAGGAATCGGACAATGCGAGGATATGAATCAATCGGGAATACCTAAGGTTCATACCGAAGAACCTAAAGTAAATTTCCCTCCTGTTCCAAGAAATCAAGTGGATCACGTAAATGCCACTGTTGGAGAGTTGCTTGTATTCAAAGTCCCAGAGGTACGATTATGATTTTGAATAAATTTTGGTATGACGATTATCTTGTAAACGACCATTTACGTTATAATTCGTTTACGATTTATTAATAATATTTCTATTATTTCCAGGACACGTTCTTCGATTCAGAAGACGGATCCTCTCGCAACATGAAAATGTCTCTTTTGACGATTGAACGTACTCCTATTCCTCCCCACGAATGGTTACAGTTTGATAATAAAAATCAAGAATTTTATGGCGTGCCTTTGCAAAATGATGTAGGTCGAAAGGAATATCAATTGGTCGTGACAGATAGAGAGGGTAACGATGACTATCAAAAAAAGATTCTTAATTCATATATATATATATATATATATATATATATATATATATATATACACGCGCGCGCGCACACACACACACGTTTACATACATTATATATACATATTATATACATACATATCATATACATACATATATAAACGTTTTAATTACAGGAGCAAGTGCTACGGATGGTTTAGTAGTAGTAGTACATCCGGCCCCATCTATGACGCATACGGTTGAGTTTTCGATGACTCTGGATATACCGTACGAATCGTTCGCTCATTCGGCCATGCAAAAACGCAATTTTGTAGAAAAATTGCGTGACTTGTATCACGATCGTGACACAAGTGCTATTTCTTTGCACAGCATTGCAAACGGCAGTACTGTCATCACGTGGCATAACAGAACATTACCAACAACTTATTGCGCTCACGAAGAAGTTAATAGACTACGAGCGGTACTGGTTAAGAGTGACAACGATAGACGATCGGTTACCGACGAGGTTTTGGACGTGATGGGTCTAAAGTTTCCAGTGAAGCAAATCACTGTAATCCCAATGGGAATATGCCGCGGTGAATTGACGGGCGTTCATTCTCCGGATAGTCACGTGCCACCTGTCGATGATTCCACCTCGATCGGAGCATTCCACGATGATTATCTAATAACCTTCGTTCTGCCTGCTATTATAATAGCGGCCATGCTCATTTTCGCCGGCGTCATCGCATGCGTTCTCTACAAACGTAGACGCAGCGGGAAGATGAGCGTTAGCGAGCAGGACGATGAGCGACAGAGTTTTCGTAGCAAGGGAATACCCGTAATATTTCAAGACGAGCTCGATGAGAAACCAGACCCAGGTATAACCATTATAAAATTCTATAATATTCTATTATATCGTTGTTAAACAATGTTCTCGATTAATTTTGCCATTAACCGATCCAACGAACAAGGTTGCATTCGTATCCGAATCGTCAAAATCTAATGTAATGTAAATTGGTTTTATCCTTTCAGGCAATAAGTCGCCCGTTATCCTGAAGGAAGAGAAACCACCGCTTCCACCTCCTGAATATCAAAAGAGCGAAGACGGCGCGGACGTGCCAATGTTACCGAAAGAAAATTCCGAGGAACCTTACCAACCGCCGCCGCCGTTTGCGACGAATCGTGATACAAATCGACAAAATCGTCCAAAGCCAACGCCGACGTACAGAAAACCACCCCCATACGTGCCTCCCTAACAAAATGCAGTGCACTCGCCTACGCGCAAATATATGCTAGCTATGCTCGGAGATGCATCACCGATACACGTGCAAAAGCAAAAGGATTCTTACAAGAAATCTCAGTTCGGCGGAAACGTTGAAAATTACGGGGCTCTAAACGTTTACAGCGATCACTGAACTTTTAGTTTCATTGCACGGAGTATTACATAAAGAACCGAAAGATTTCTTCGCGAGAAGTCTGTAATTGCACGTTTTTACTTATTACGTTTATACAACGGACAAATATGGATTGTCACTAAGAAAATAAGTTGGCCGTACGTTTGCGGGAATGTTAAGAGAAAATTCTCTCATAACTTTTTATTAACATATTTCATTTCATTGATTCTTATATTGTATTTCATTTATCGATAACTATTTTATTAAGGAGTATGGAATACAAATCACGCGTTGCCTTTCGTAACGAATTCAAACTGTAGAGAAGGATTCTCATTGCTCCGATCGAACGAGTAAATTTAGTTTAGATTATTGTAGAACCAACAACGGTGATAGGATCTACGACAAAGTATTCTATTTGAAATAATGCTCTGGACAGTCAGCGACTTTCGTGTTTCAGTAATCAGTGCCATTTTTTAAGCAATAAGCGTGCGAATGCATCGCGTATTTAGGCGTGTTGGTTCTACGACCTATCGATACCTTGAGAATTATACTTCTGCAAGAAGTATCAAGAACTTGAACGAAACTCTTTTAATCGTACATACAACGTATAACACTGCCAAAAAAGTACTATAGCGACGTACAACCGGTGATTCAGGGACGTCAGTTTGTTAATTAACCGACAAATTTTCCTTACATCTCAAACGTTGTATATCCTTTGAATTATTTACTGTGCGAATTGAACAAATTACTGCGAATCATTACGAGTAAGATGGAGGACTACTTAACGTTTATATATTTAAGATGAAGTCAAACTGACGCTTATCGCGATATCATCATCGTTTTGATAAATAATTGTCTCCCATAAAGAGAAACCGACAACTTCTTGACGCAAGATTTTCAAATATTGGTTCGTGCAATGCCATTGCAAAGTGACAGCAAAATGCTTCCATTGGCACCGTAGGCCATGCAGACTAAAGAAAGAAATGATGATAATATATACGATACATATATATATATATATATATATATATATATATATATATATATTATACATATAAAAATATAAATATGTATATTAAACTATTTGCTGTTCGATAGACATTAGTCTGTAAGGTATTTAGAGCGATGATATTTAAATACTGCCAGACAAGCGTCATAGCATTTACGTTCTTTATGTGTAAAATTGCAATTACTCATCGCGGTCCTACTTTTTCTTCTTTTCACGCACAATTCGTGGCAACGACGTTTTTTTTGCACGTACAATCATCGCCGGACGCAAGATTAACTTTGTCCTTTGATTTTGCCAAATTTCTATTATAATCATTTTGATAAGGGATTTAGATCAACGTTAATGACCAATTTTAACCTTGATCCAAATACCAATGCATTCGTACACAAATAATAAACCTATTTAATTTAGATTTTTACATAGTTACCAAGCCAAAAATAATTAATATTTAACAAACGGGAATGAGATTAAAATAGTTGACATACACACAAACAAGAAAGGAAAAGAGAGAAAAAACGAGACAAAATCGCAATCGTAACGTAACGTGTTTGGCACGGCTTGCGTAAGGACACGTTCATTTTATAATCATTTTTGTTATTTTTTTAGCGTGTCGCTGAACGCCAACGCTAATAATTTGCGTGTTCCTGCTATGAGAAAAGGAGTGCGGGACACGATACACGGGTAATATGTCTAACGCATACAGCCGTTTCTTCAATACCTCGATACTTTTTCCTGATATTTTTGAAAAGGAAATATAAGAAACGATTAAAGAAAAAAAAAAAAAAAAGAAAAAAATAGGAAAAAGAACGAAAGAAAGAAAAGTATCGGTGCAACCTCAAGTTTGGAGGCTTCGTTTTTTATTCGTCCTACTTAATGTCGACGGACGGTCGACGAAACCACAAATTTGGGGTGAAACTCCTATGAAAATCGTGTGAATAATGATAATAATTGTATGTAACATATAGCAGTCGGATGTTTCGTATGCAAGCTAAAAATTACTTTAATATATATTATCTATTAATCCGCGTCTCTGCAAACTCTCTTTCAGAGTTTATTGTGTATAACATCATGATTGAATCCTCATTGTCTCTTGTTTATCGCAGATAAACTTCTCCAAAAGCGTAGTCACAGGGACACGCCGATATATTCATTCGGTAAAAAGGCGTAAGTAGTTTATTTTTCTTCTTTTCTCTTTTTTTTTTTTTTATTTTCTTACCTTATAATTCGTTAGAAATTTTTATAACAGATAAATTGTTACTTAACAAAGTTTAATTATCGGACACATTTTTATGAATTACGACGTAAAAGAAGGTGCAGTATGTAAGTATGTATTTTTTTTCTCATATGTAATCAGATAATGAAGAAAAAGTAAAACATCTTCGAATCCAGTTTCGATAGGCGCGATTCGCTTTAGCGAACTTATCTCTTCGCGAGCTGCGATAAACAAGCTCTTTTCATATCATGCTTTTAATCATATCATCGCTCGCGCGTCTTCTTTAAGCGCTCCATCGTGTTACCGTGAAAATGAAGATTATGTATGATAGTCGTGTACGATATTTGTCACAAAAGACGATGCGATTCAAAGATACGACAAATTCGTTGAAAGTGTTCTCTCAAGATGGGGACGCACCAAGAAGTGCTCGGACTTTATTCCAGGCCTGCGAGTGTATCTTGAAAATATTTTATAATTGTATAAAGGATATGGAAAATGGGCGAAAAACTGAGTATAAAGAGGCGATACGAAGTAGCCAAAACAGAGATTTCACCGTAACTTTCGGATTTGAGTTTCTTTTTTCCTGAAAAATAAGAGAGTGGAAATTAATCGATCGGACGCCCTAAGTTTATGGAAAATTATCATTTGAAGGAGGAAGGGAAAAAAGAAAGAATTGACGCTAGGTATCGTATCGTCCGTATGATTTGCATAATTATAAATATATATGTGTGTATGTGTATGTGTGTATATATGTGTATATATATATATATATATATATATATATATATATATGTATATATATGTGCGCGTGTGTGTAAATAGATATATAGTTGACGGCAGTACTGATCGGAAGTTTAACGGTATTTTTATCTCTAAAGTAAACGTCATTGTTGGCGTATTTTTCGCGAAGGAAAACAAAGAAAAAGGATTAAAGACGAGACACTTTTGTATACTATGTAAAATGCAAAGGTAAAAACTGAATTTTTGACATGTGGGGATAATTGCGAATAGAGTTTTAATGGATGCCTCGCCATGATTACTACAAGCCCCTACGTACGTAATCGAGCACGTTGGTCCTCGAGGATGAATGGATGAATATTGAAACAATAATATACATTTACGGAATATATCTGTGGCAAGTACTACATATTAAACACGTGTAAGGTTACGAGTTAATAAAGCCATTTTAGGGTACGACGTATACGTCCTTTGTACTTGTCTCGAGTCGAAGCTTTCCGTGGATGTACAGATCAATCTCCAAGTGGATGCGTTAAAACTTTTAACATTGAGGAAATCGTGATTATAAAAATGATCGTAAAAAGACGTACATACGTAATACGAGATAGAACGACATAGAACGTCTGACAACAAGTCACGCGAAAAAGATCGATCGTTGCTTCCAGAGTTGAACGGGCTACATTTAGAAAATATATACCTATATAGACGCGACTTATCTCTTTTTGTAACGTTAAAATGTAAGTTCTCGCGTCGTATTCATCGAAATACCCAAATACATTATGTTTTTACGAAATTAACTTTCTTCGAAAATCACCCGAACAACGAGCGACCTTATTTTTCGCTGTCCGATTATTCGATCGTTCGATTATTCGTGCGGTATAACTTAATATACGACGTATTTGAATTTATTTGATTATGTAAAGCATCGGTGCGGTCCGTGTCGGTGCTAGAAACATTTTCGCATTCGCACGGTTGCACATAGTATATATTTCGGATTGAAATGCAGACCAGAGCTAGCAATTTCTATGGACTACGACGTTCGGCCGTTTGCGTCAGTCGCCACAAATGAATAAATTTCATGTCTTAGCATCTTGCTGACTTTGAACAATTTTTCGAAAATGCAAGTACCTACACATTACTTCTAAAAAGGAAAAAGAAAAAGAGGAACGTTTAACGATAACGTTAACGATAAATTTATCGTTTCGATAAGAAACATCCTTTACGAATAAAGATCCAATGGTCGCGTAAATCGTGCAACAATATTTACAATAGATGACTTTATCATTTTCATTATACATATAGTGGATACAGGTAAGTAAATTTTTATCAATAAAACTGAGGAGGTTAGAAAGAAGGAAATCAAGTTTTCCTTCAAATCTCTAATTTCTTTTAACGACAAATTTCAATAAACCCGAAAGAACTGGAGATTTGCGAATGCTTTCTGATAGAAATTACTAGAATTCATTAATTTTTATTGGTACAGTCGTAAACGCGACCGATTCACTTTATTGGTATAATGGAGGCAGAACGATGACGTTTACGAAGCACGTTCTATGACATAACGTTATCATGACAAATGTTACCCGCTGTTTAATAAAAAGAAAGATGCGTGCTTCCTCGAATGAATTGCTTCCTCGAAGTGTTCCCTTTTGGCCGTTTTTTTTTATTCAAACAAAAAGTAACATCTGTACCAAGACCATCTGTTCTTTATGTTTTGCATCGAGACCGTGAAATTTGTTGTAAACTATCGCACAGTGTTACGAGACGAGACGAGCCGTATTTTCTATGCTTCTAATACATATATATTTCCGTTTAAAAAAACATTCACGTTTTGTTTTTATCGTAATATATAGTAACTCCCTCGATATCATGCGCACAATTCGTATTCAAATTAAAATTTCTTCAACGATGACTAGTAAAAAATGTTTAAGAGAGGTAAAAAAAAGACGATCTTAAACGTTGTACGTCCGCGCGCGGACTGGTCCCGATAGAGTGGGGGTAAAGTCGCACGTGTGAAGGGTTTGTCGCGCATGCGTCAAGTAGTTAGCGTCGGTCACGTGACCGCGCGCGATATAAACCATGGGGACGCGCCGGCCGGCGTTACATTCGTGGAAATTCTCGTGCGAGCAGTGGACACGGTCGCGAGACGGTACGAATCGAAAGGCATCCCAAAGAGGCAGAGGCAGAGGCAGAGGCAAAGCAAAAGGCAGAGCCAGAGACAGAGACAGAGACAGAGAGAGAGAGAGAGAGAGAGAGAGAGAATAAAAGCTGCTCTGTTGAGAAGGACGAAAGAGCACGAAGAGGAACCGAACACGCTCGAAGTATTACGCCGGTCTTCCGATTCGATCACGAAGCGAGGAGATTCCTCCGTCTTTTCTTCGGCTTGAAATTGACAAGAAAGAATCGTCGAGCCTCTTTATTATTTCTCATTATTTACGTATTCGCATATCAATTCCAGCCGTAGACTCTCTCAGAACTAGTCTCATTCGTCCTGAAATACTTTTTAAATTCACAAACCAGACGCGATATTTTCTTGGAAAATTGCGCGAACAGGCAAAGGTGGCGCATTCGATCTAGCAAAAGAACAGTGCAAATCGACAAAACGAGCGGGAGCAAGTTATACTCGGATCTCAACTACGCGGATCTTAATTTTCGATACATCCGATACCGTCCCTGTCCACCGCGATGGGTTCCAAGAACGAGTGGGACTATTCGATCCGAAACGGTGAGTTCTATTTTTTTTTTTAATTCTTTTACTATAAATATCCTTCCCAGTTTTTCCATAGGTTGTATTTACGGTTGCATTTCCTATTTCCTATTTATTTATTTATTTATTTATTTCACATTGAAACATTTCCTTTTCTCGAACGATTTTCTGCTTAAAAAGCGGATGGATGGAAATGGGAGGAACTTTCACAAAATTCACCGACAATTTATTGTTTCTTATTTCTTAGAGAGCCTACCCCCTCTATTTCTCGCACGGCGCGGAACATCTGTTGCTGCTGTAGTAGCGCAAAGACGCGTAATACATTCAATCGTACGTAAAGATACGTACTTAGATGTCTTCGTGTATACGCACATCTCGTGCTCGTCGCTTACTCGTCTTTTACGAGTCAAACGAATGTGAACTCGTATATAATTAAGTTATCGATTACACGCACGATTCGTTGAAGCAACATGAGCGTTTGTGCCTTTTCTCTCGTATACGTTTGTTTTTCTTTCTTCTCCGTTTTGCAATTTTTCCTCGTTTACCCGAAAGCTTTCACTCGTTAGCGATTGTATTTCTTTAACATCATTCGCGCTTCCAGATCGAGCGCGCAGCATCACTCGGCGCGCGTTACGATTTTGGAGTTTGCGCCGCGAATAGAAGATCTTTAGTTCGCGAGAAAGTAAGTAACAATAGGATCGATATCGTGCCAGTACCTGCATCAACAAATTGCATGGGCCAAGAAAAGAGTGACGGCAATGTGGCATTGGCGAGAGGTGTTTCTTATCTCAAATTTCTCGTCGAATTGTAATTAGAAAATAAAAAGAAAATTTATATTTTACGACATTTAGGACGTTAGGTTTTATATTTACATGGCACAGCAATAGCCGATACCTAAGGGCATCATCTCCTGTTCGAAATGCAGGCCGTACTGGCCGTGCCAAACGAGGAAAACTTTTGCAGCTTTCGCGGAAGGAGGCTTTCAGGTAGGCTCTTCCTACGTGAGGAAAGGGGGTAATCTCCTCGGCAGTGGTGTGCTCGGTTGGTAGGTAGGTAGGTAAGGTAAAATGAAAATCAATAGTTTTCTCTTCGTGCTTTCAGGCCGATGCACCTGTCCCTGTTAAAGTGTGTAGGCACGCGCTCGATCCTTGGTATACGCGCGGTTATCGCATGCGGTCGCAAACGCGAGGACAGCAGGTCGCAGACCCAGTTTCGCTTCTCCTCGTCATCTATAGATCATAGTCGTTCGCTCTTGTTTGCTCCCCTTTCTCCATGGCCCCAAAATCACTCTCTTCTCTTTCTCCTTCTCTCTTTCCTTTTACTCCTCTCTTGAACACCTTCAATCTCGGGCCAATTTGTCGGGCCAAAGCTATCTTTGAAACGACCGCGATTGGAAGTACGGCGAACTACCTATGATTCTATATCTATATGGATCTATGCAAGTACATGCGTTTTACTTGGTATAGCCTATACGATTGATGTCATTACGTCGTGTTAACAAAACTAGAGATCTTCGATTAAACTGATTTCATTGGAAACCTTTCATCGTTTTGTTAGACCGAAACGTAGATTTAGGTACCTGTACGACACTACGTATAGTACATACTATGCGCACTTATCTGCAAACACTAGGGACACTAGTAGTGACTCGTTCAGCCGCGTGCATCTATGTGCGACGAAACTTTAGAAAGTCGCTTCTTCTAGCCAATGGTATGCGATAATCTCATCGGCAACGCGATGTCACGTGCAACCCAAGCTATAACTACCAGTGATTAAGGTATGCTTTTTCTAAATCTTACTTTCCATCGCGAGGGTACTTGCGACTCGTTAAAGAAGGTTCTTCGTGCCGTTGGCTGCATGTAATTAAAGGAAAAGGATTTCCTTTAATTACATATATTTTTCTTATTCTTTCTTTCTTTCTTTATGTCGCGACCTAACGATCTTCGTTTCATTTGCACGGCGTGGTTTATGGCGTTCGTCAAGTTGAATATAAATTAACTATTCAATGGACGGAAGGAAGTTCTGTCTTTGAAAGGAAAAGACAGAGAGACAGACAGACGAAAAGAGAGAGAGAGAGAGAGAGAGAGAGAGAGAGAGAGAGAGAGAGAGACAGATAGACAGAAGCTTAACGACTTATTAATTGCTAACTAATATTATATTTTTTTTCGATCATAACGTAAATGGAAAAAAAAGGAAAATGATTCAAATCAATGATTCCTCGAAGTAGATAAAACTCGAAATCGTCGAAAAGAGATTCGTAATGATTGGCTAGTATTAACAGGACGGATCTATACGCATATCGATTTGTGTAATAATAATAACTACCAAGTCGCCTTTCAGATGTACCTTTCAGATTCGCACATTTTCCATCGAGTTTACATTAACGTCTTGAACCTTCAAATAGGAGTATAGACAAAAACCGGTTGGCAACCAGTTTACCTAGGAAATATTTTGTTTCTTTGAAAGGCAATAAGTATAATGTGCGTACAAAGTGAATATCTGGTAATTGTCGAGAGGAATGAAGATTCTATGTATGGTTCCTTTTTCCTTTTTTTTTCTTCTTTTTTTTTTCCATGACTCGGTTAAAGATAGACGCCAGACAGCACTTTTTTAGCCTCTCTGATCCAAGCCTTTCAGACGCCGAGTCTTCGTTATCGAACACTCAGCTCGATAATTCACTTTGTACTCACTAAATTATTGCAACTTGGCTTGGTAACGTGTAATTCGCCCAACTGATAATTTTCCTCTCGAAAAGAAAACAGTAATCTTGCGTCGTTCGTAAAGTAATCCCGCGTTGATTACACGAGACACGTGAAATTCTTGGACGTTCGAAGTTAATGACATTATTCGGAGCGCGCTAATGATCGTGCTTGGAGTGCCATTGTCGGATAGCCAACAACCTGTTGACCCTTTTCGTTGAACGTTTATCCTCCTATCGGTTGGATCATCGTCCGGTGCATGTCGAGACGCATATTGAAATGACACGCGTAATTACTTTTTTTTAAATGGGTTCGTGAGAGGTATTTCGAAACGTTCAAAGAGATCTTTCGAAATAAGGAAAACTACGAGTAGATTCAACGAAGTACATTTTCCTCCTCGCACTTTTACGCTTTCCCCTTTTACTTCTCGTACCCTATACCTACGTATTTTTACCACAAGAGTACATGTTGTGGCACGAGCGTTTATAAAATTTTCGTAGCTTCCGTGAAAAGGATCGTAAAACAAACAAAAGGGCAAATTAATAAGCGAATTAGACATAAATTAGACGGGAATTCTAATTCTATTCAAGTGTTCACTCGAGTATTAATAATAGTAGCTAGGAACGAGTCGTTACGTTTCGTTAAGTAACCGAGCTAGTCGATGCGAGTATGCATGTACTTACATACGAAAAACAACTTTGCTATCGGCTTAATAATTGAAATTAATTTCAAGAGCGAGCCCCGAGCGCATTCGCTTAACGAGGTAACCCATTTATAACAAGACAGGCTCGGCTTATTTTCAAATTGATGAAAAATGGCGCATCATGGAAGATTATTTGATTAAAATATTTTTATCAGCGTATCATACTTGTCGTATTATATCGTTTATTTTTGTTTTGTCTTTATTTTCATTCAACGATTTTTGATCGAACGGTCGACTTGTGTTAAACGATCTTTTATACGTACGAGCTGGAATCAGTTTCTGGATAGGACAATGAAAATTTACGATCTCGAATTGAAATCTCGGCTAAAATTGGATATTTGCGTCGATGCGCCGAGAGTCAACTAACGTCATTGTTTCGCGTAGCTTGGCGAAACATGGAAAAAGGATACGTTCGCGTTGTAACGAAATAAGACTCGTTCTCTTTTGCGTCTTCGCGGAACGCTCTCTCGTTTTTATTAACTTGTAATTCTACCAACGAAGATAACGATAAAAAGGATAAAAGAACGAATATCTGATGCCTAGCTTATCGTATGCTATAAAGTCGAACGTAAAAAAAAATTATTCCATCAAATTTTACGGAATTACTGCCTTTAATTACTGGCTTTTAATTAATTATTTTGTTTTTATTATACTTTGTATTACTTTTATTTTCTTTGTATTTCGCTAAATAATTCATTATATCTGAAAAAGTACTGAAAATTACTAACAATATTTTTTTTCTTTCTCTCAATGGTTAACTCCTCATTGCTTATCTATTCTTCGAGGAAACTAAAGCTTTTAATGAGCGCGGAAAGACAAAGGCACGGTGTAAAACAAAAAGGACGGTATAAAGCGAAACGAGTCGATGGTTAACTTTGATTAACTCATTAAAAGTGATCCTCTAGCACGTCCTTGGAATAATGAAGTTCGGTTCATGTTAATCGCGAACGTCCATGACTCGACGTATATAATATACGTACCTATGGGTTATATTAAAGATTAACGTGTGTGTATGTGTGTGAGAGAGAGAGAGAGAGAGAGAGAGAGAGAGAGAGAGGGAGAGGGAGAGAGAGGTTAGGTGCGTGGAATAGAAATGGTCGAGAAACAACGCGGACGAGACGAGGTAGATGAGTTCCACGCCCGCGCTTTCCCTGTCTTTACATAAAAGGAACGGCTCTTACTCACATTTATTTGTCGTGGGATCGCTCACGCGTTTTAAAGAGCGCGCCTTTTGCTTTCGCAATCAGACGCTTTCCATGCGCGTGTTTTGAATCATTTCAACCATCATTTAATCATGCACTACAATAGATATTATTTAATAATTTAACCTTGAATATATCGTTGAAACGTAATACGCGATCCTAAATAATTTCGAAATTATAAACTTGCAAACAAATTGATTAAATAAAAAGTTATCCTTATCGCATGAGACGCTCGCCGATCGTGTTGGATGCAAGGTCGTCGCACCAAAGAAGAAAAAGAATAATAAATAAAAAAAAAAAAGGAAAGGAAAAAAAAATTATTTTCCGAAAGGTGAAACTACAATGATCGCGATCGATCACAATCTAGTCGCATTTAACGATTTCCTTATATCAAGCTGATTCATTGTCGGCAAGGTTGAATGCTCTTACCTTGATTGCGATCACGAGATCGTCCTTAGGCTTACATTTTATCAGGGCAAAAGTACCAAATCAAGTACGTACCTCGCGTCACAATCTATTATTTCATAATGATTTGTTATCGTTTAAATAAAACTACGATCGCGTATACCTAATACTCGTTATTCATCTTTACAAATCTTTCTCCATTCTGTCTGTTTCAAGTATAAATCTCTATAAATATTTGAGATCTTGATTTTATTGAAACGATAACGTGAGACGCGATCGAGAAATCTTGTGACTCGAACATCACCTCGATTACGATAATATTGGTCGGATAGTATACGAGGAAAATGATATTACATATGTACTGAAATTCCGTTTTCTCTAACAATATTATCTTTCTGATATGACAGAATGTTAAGATTTAGTGACGATAATTCGCTCATGGAACGTCGTTCAACGAAACTTTACTCATCAAGGTCGCTGTCAAGATCGTCAAAGCCAATGCGCTTATATGTATTTATCGGGAGAGAGCGTACGGTTGCTTTATATCTTTCCTCCTCTAGAGTTTACTCTCCATTCTCGAGAAAGCTAAGGACTAGAACAACCACCGAAGAACGAACCGGTTTCTCATCGTTCCTCACCGTTTTCGATTATCACGACCCAACGAAATGGAAGCCTTCGTCAGTACGAGGCTTCCGTCTTCTTTTTACTCTCCCTTCGGGATTACCGTTACAACGTGCTTCGACTTCGAATCCTTGTAAGCTCGTATACGACCGGCGACATTTACGTTAAAATAACAAAATATAACGTACATATGTCGTACGAAATGTAAAACAGTTACGTACTCGTGCACGTAAATGCTTTACGTACATACATTTTTACGAATATAACGTTCACAAATCATAAACTTTTACTATTACGCGTAGTTGAATGAGAATGATACGCGATAATAATTGACAAATGTCAAAAATGCATAACAATCTTTCCGATAACCTTTTCTATTTTAAACGAGATACGGACTTTACGTCCTTGTTATTGTATCGAAAAACTTGCCATAATATTACATTATATTTCCGACACTAATCAGCACGAAAATATGATGATAATAAGAGTCGACAACGATTCTATAAATCCTTACTCGCTAACTTAGAACGGATCCGACCAAATTTCACGCAAACTGTGATGTAGCGAACTATGAACATAGCAAGGAACGCGATGAAATGTATGTAGTAGGCTCGCCGATTAGCGAATTAATGACGCGCGACTGTCCGCACGTGACTATGATTTCATCATCGATTACTGTGTCAGAGCCAAGCATGATGACCTTGAACACAGAGATTTATCAGCGACCTTGGAGAGCGGGAGGCTTTGAAATCGAATCGTCTTGCAAAAATTCCGTTTTCCTTTTCTTCCCTAAGCAAACTTTTCGAGAATGTCCGTTAAAGAGTTGAAAAGTTTACTCTTTGAGAGAGTGAACAGACGTAGACCTCGAGAACGGCATGAATCACGAGCGTTGATAAGAAGAAATTAATGGGAATCAGCTGCACGTGACACACGTAACCGATAACAATTTCGTCGAGTTTGAACACATAGCATGTGACTTTATTCTACGCGAATCACGAGCGCCGGGCACATTGACCGCACGATTCTTCGTCTCGAATTTATCGACCAGCTCCCGAATACATTAGGAACATAACTTTCCTTGCTTATGAACGTCTTTTTTACAGTTAGACGAGATAAAGACCTTTGGGATTAGAGTAGATTTTAGAAAGGAGGAAAGATAACGCGTTTCATTAAGACAGAAAAGGAAGGAAAGGAAATGGCCATTTCATAATTGGTGCCACGATCAAGATAGGAAGTAGTAAAAAGTCGTCATCTTATTGTCCCGCTGTTAGGGACAATCTAATTGTGGGAAGTGGTGCGATGCTTTCCGTGATATCAATCGAGGTCGCTGTCTCGGCCATCAATATCTCGACTGACAATGAGACTTTTCAACCGTTTTCTACGGAGCCATTTCTCTATTCGTAATATTACTTTAACACGTCGCGTTGGGCAAGTTCCATTCCAAGGTCGATGAACTTTTTTCTTTAACAAATTCGTTTATCGTAATATCACGCCTACCTATATAACAACTGCATCGATATTTCAAGGCGCAGATATCCGCTCTTCCTTTCCTCCTTTCTCTTTGCGATAAGAAAAACTACGTCTTGCAACGCGGTTGCTGATAAGATTAGAGAGATTAGATTAGATATATAATTTTTGATTCTTTGTAAATTACGCTAATTGCTACGATTAAAAACGCTTTAATAGCATGTAGTAAAATTATTTTTTCATTTCTTTCTTTTTTGCAGGACCCAGCACGTGGGTGGAGAAATTCCCAATGGCGGCGGGTTCGAGGCAGAGTCCGGTGAATATCGAAACCGACCGGGTAGAATCCGATCACGAGGCTCTAAGTAGCAAACCTCTTCGTTGGAAATATCCTGCCACTGCATCCCGGAAGTTGGTCAATCCAGGATACTGTTGGAGAATCGATACCGATGGTGATGGGACTCGTAAGTTATCCTTTCGAATTCCCCCCCTCGAATTCGCCACCTGCGGTTTACGATTATTGGGATATTTTTCTAAAAGCTATGCCGAAACTTGTTTTAGTATCATTGAAAGTTATCTATATATTTAAATCGCGATTTGCACGGCGATCGCAAATCTCACGAGCGCCACCGCCATCGAGATTTGCATTCTCGTCGATCTGCAATTCAATGTTGTCGATTGCAATCGCCTCCTGGCGTTTGCATCGCGAGACCTAAAAAGAAAAAGGGGAGAATGGAAAGGGAGGAGAAAACGCCAAGTAGGGTGTCTCGTTGTAACACTTTGTGGTCACTTGGAGCGGACAATACCAAAGTGTTGGTACACATAGTACTTACTTGGATGCAGCCAAGTCCTCGTCTTTACACGGAGTTCCCTAACCTCGTGACCAATCGCTCTAGGATATGTTAATACTTTTCACGCCAAGATCGCGACCATGCTACTTTTTTCTTTTCTTTTCTTTTCTTTTCTTTTCTTTTCTTTCTTTTTCACTTTAATTTCTACTCCGTATGACTAATTAAGCACGTTCTTTCGTCTGTGATATCGTCCTATTTCACAATTTTGCGAGCTATAGAAACAAAACTTCGCTCTTTATTTAAAAATTTGTGAAAAATCAGCGAAGCAAATATTTTTCTTTTTTTTCCTTTTCCTTTTTTTTTTCTTAAATGATTAAATATCTAGAAAAGAATAACTGCTAAGGAGCCATCCAAAAGAGTACATCATTAGCCTTTTTAATGCGTTTATTCACCAACTCTTCTTCATATCTTTTGCATTTTCTTCTTCTTCTTTAATGAATGTTCAACTATCGTCACGAATGCTTTTCATCTCTTTACGCGACGCGACACGTTCATTGTAAACCAGTATCCGCCTGTCGGTATCCGTGTAATCTCGCGCGTCAGAAGCGAGTTTATTTTAGTATTATCGTAGACCGGAATAAGTGTTCGACGCTGGAATGTTAGTTTTTTCGGAGAAAAGAAAAAAATGTCGATTTTAAAGACGTCGATGATTCCTGAAAAGCTTCGTAGAAAAGAGGCAATCGTACTAAGAAAGCTCTTAAGAACCTTCGAAAATTTCCCCTCGAGCGTGTTCGAAACGAGGACAAAGATACGGCTGCGTGGCAATTGATTCTTGAACAACTTTCTTCGTCGATATTTACTTACATACTGTTTACTTTACGGTACAGTTGTAACCGTGCGCGTAAAATGATTTCTGAACTTTTTGAATAAATCATAATTTAGGTATTTACTTGAGGTATTTGACACCGAATTTTCAGGCGTAAAAATCAGCCTAATTACGTTGCTACGCTTTGTAGATATTTTTCTAATTTTAAATAATATTAATTCTCTATGTAATTTGTTTCACGGATAGTCGGATAGTCCAAATCTGTCTAATTTAAGTAACAAAAAGAAAAAAAAAAGAAAAAGAAGAAACAATTTCAAAAGTTAAACGACCATTTTTCATACGACTCTTTCAAATATGTTGTCGCTCTCAAGAAACTTCAATCGATAAAAATAAGTACAGACCTCTTATCACTGCCCCCCACATGGGACCAGCACAAGTACGGCTGGTCTAATCAGGCGCATCCTGTAATAGAGACGTCACAGGAATGATCGGAGTATCTCACAATTACTCTAGTTAGACCAAGCGAATCAATTGTCCTTTTTTTTCTTCTTCTTTCATCTAGCAGTTGTCATAAAGATCCAATTTTAATTGCAGTTTTAAGTGGTGGACCTCTCATGGATGATATTTATAAGCTTGAACAGTATCATTGCCATTGGGGATGTAGCGACTCGAGAGGTTCCGAACATACCGTTGACGGTCAAGCCTTTGCTGGCGAGGTATCTTTTTAAAATTATCCATTCTTTCTTAATCTTGGAGAATTCTCAAGTGTTCCACTTAAAAGTGGCTTATCCTAAATTGATTTAAAATTTATATTGATTATAATACGAATATAATAAGATTTTTAGCCACCTATGAAACACTTTGTAAAATATCGTCGTTTATCTATAAATTAATAATCTTAAAGGTACAGCAAACCTTATGCTACGTTAAGTTAACATTGAGAATTCTTTGAAACTAATCGTAAGACCTGTTACATGTTTTCTGACGAAATTCTCTCTACAAATAAAGGATAAAAATAAAAATATAAGAGATCGCGAAGTAAAAGATTTCACGAGCAAATTGTATTGCGCGTCTTCGTTGTTGTCCCGATCTGGCGATCGACTTTGAGTCTCGTGTATCGCGTTGTTAATTCATTTCACGTGGAACATGAATCACGTCGCGGTCGCTCATTCGAACTCACGAGTTACCTCCAGGCCTAGACTTTTTTAAAAGATAAATGGATTCTATATATTTTTATTCATCTCTACCCGACGACTGACGAACGGAGAAACTCCGCTATATTATATTTATCTTCAAATAGTTATGGACGTACGTATGGAAATAAGAAATCTGTGACAGTCGAGAACGAGAACGAGAACGTTAATAGAATCGGTTAAATAACTTTTTTTCTTTTCTTTTTTTTTTTGGATCGGCTACCGTGAAAGATACCTTTACGTATTTTCTAAGCGATTTATCATTAGTGTCGTACCTTATAACGATTGATCTACCGATGCTTTAGGTATATGTTATCTTAGGCGATCGTAACAGCGCAGCCGTGTCTATAGATAGAAACGGCTAGAGTCAAATCGTTTCACGTTTATCGTCATCGTCCGGAACACAAAACGCGGAGTCGCAATCGCTTGACTGCACGCAAATCGCATCTGAATTGTGCAACGATCCGATCGTACACCTGCGTATTGTTAGCGATGAGAATAAACTGTTGAACGGTAGGTATCGTTAAAAAGACCATCCGTTTATTCTGCATACGAGTCGTGCTATACGTTTTTTTATTTACGAGGATACCGTTACAACCTGTCGATTCTATTTACTTATGTAGTAAGATCTTTCGATCGCTCCCTTCGATGTTCTCTTTTATATTTTTATCTCTGAACATTGGAGTAGTCAGTCAAAATATTTTAAAGACCCTCCTCTTTTTCATTCGTCCTATCTTTTTTACTATGAACTTCGGTGATAAACATTTAAGATGGCATATTATCCACTTATCGTGATTAATGTAAGATAACTGAATATGGATGAATCAATTAATTGACGATTAACGAAAGTTCGTTGAATGTAATTTAAGTAGAAGTGTCACAAATGCTTGTACTTTAAACCGACGAGATATAATATCTACATTGTTTACTCATTTGCTGCTTCTCGAGGGTATAATTACATCAGCAGTCCAGTACGTGGATCGATTACCAACCGCGAAAAAATATTCCATCTTTCGTTCAAACATAAATATACGTATACATGTGTACGAACGCGTATTACTAAACGTAAATTCAATGGTCAAAAGGATACATAATTTTCAGGTGATCGTTAATCGTTTGAAGAAACAGCAAACAAAAATTGACTTCTCTTTGGCAGAAGATACATAAAAAGCTTGTCCTTATAATCGACGACTATTCGTTTACACGCTCCGTGATTCATGCTAACCAATTAACACGTTCGATAGTTTCTTGAATTATGAGTTACGCAACGAGAATAAATACAGAGATATACAAGTTGATGCACTCAGTTTTCCTACTTTTTTCTTTCAGCTCCACTTGGTTCATTGGAACACAAGCAAGTACAACACATTCGCCGAAGCTGCGAAAGCGTCGGATGGTCTCGCGGTGTTGGGTGTTTTCCTCAAGGTCAGTTTCTTTTCTTTCTTACTTCGTATGATATGCCTTGGAGGTCGATGCAAATCTCTTAAAGCCCCTTTTATTATATAGCGATTATTTACCCTCCTTATCAAAACTGTCTCTCACACCCTTTTTTTCTATGGATGCACTCTTATGCGGGTGTACACACACGCTTATGCTAAAGCTTTTATATAAGCTGCAAGCTCTAGAAGCAGAATCCGTAACAGTGGCGACGTTAACAGCATCGGTTGATAGACGATTACGTAAACGTTTCTACGGCGAAGGACGTGAACCATTATTTCATTCTTCCAAACTGCAGCGAAATTCGTTTCTCCACGCGAGCACGGATATCGTTAACTTGATAGCGCGACCACCGGATGGAATTTAAATCGATCATTTCCTTCATCCATCGCTCTCTCTTTCTCTCTCTCTCTCTCTCTCTCTCTCTCTCTCTCTTTCTCTCTCTCTCTCTCACACACACACACAAACACAAAATTTCTCTAACCGGAAGGTTCGATTTTTGATGACCATTGCTATACTGTCAAAAAGAAGAAACTTCCTGTGCATTTTTTTTGTCGCAAAAGCTAAAAGATAGATAACAGAAATATATGAAAAATTCGAGAGATCAAAGATAGGAAAATCAAGATATAATTCGTTTCAAAATCACTATATAATCGCCTTTTAAAACTAATTTCTTCTAGTGGACCGATTCTTTCGAGCATTGGATGATAATTTTTAAGAAAGTTTTCTCTGTACGATTATATCAAATTTACACGATTACATCACGTAACTTCGATTTCATATGCGACAGAGAGAAAAGAAAGATTCATAAAATGCCTAAGAGCTAGTCTTATATCTTGCTAAGAACTGTATTCAGTAACGTACCTCGTTCGTTTATTATCAATAGCGTAATGAAAGTCAGCGTCCACGTCGTTTCTACGTTTGTTGCATAATATTTCGAGAGGGTCAAGCAAAGTCTTAGATTTATCGAATTGCAAATATGTAAACGCATTCCGAGCTATCATCTTCGACATCAATTTATGTACCGTGTATGGAATTTACGTGTGTACGCGCGTGCGAGTTAACATGCTTTATATGTATTATTATAACGCGATGCAATTTGAAAAGTGCCGTTGCGCAATCGCGCGTCGGAGACAAAGTTTCGCGCGAAAATTATTATCGACGACATGCGAAGCTTTCAACGACGTCATTTTGTCTAAACGATCTCGGTGAATCTTTAATATAATTTTGTCAATAGACATATCTTCCATCCGTTAGGAATGTTTTACATATTGAATGTCGTCAATATTTATGTTAACGTCGTAATTTATTCCGTATGCAATTAAAAACATTTCTAACGGTTCATTCCAAGTATGTATACGTGATACGTAAGATCATGATCGTTAGATAATCGCCAATTAATGTGACATATGGTCCGTATAGAAGAGCGACACTTGAATCGATGTCATTCGATTCAGAATGTGCATACAAGTTGCATAATTAGATCGCAATACGATCGCCATCTAATGAATAAATAAATTAAGATAAAGAATACAATCGAATCGAACGTGAATGTTTATAATGTCAGTGTTCGATTCACTCGTAACACGTTTGATCTTCAATCGATGGAAATATGATTTTAAAGATACATAATTTTTCCTATAAAGGAAGAAAAGGGCAAATCTATGAAATATTTCGATCGAATTCTTTCTACAAAAGAACATCGTATATTCGTAGGATAGAAAAATCATCGGTGCACGACAAATCGATTTCCAATCGTCTATGTAGAAATACTTTATGAGTGTCTCTTATGTTTATGAGCTACGAACGGTTTGCTTGTTCGACGAGAACTTTCTTATAACTTATAGATCAAAGCGAGTCGTATAGTCGGCAATTTAAATCATTGCCTTAACAAACAAGAGTTCGTCTCTAAAATCAATTGGGTTGATCCGTTCAAGTTCGATCAAGAAAACGTGTACGTTTAGTTAATTGATATTATCGACTATCTAATTATTAAATGTCACGAAAGGAAATTTTCTCAAAGGGACTTTTAATTTTTTTTATAGGTTGGTAAAACCCACGAGGAGATGGATAAGATCGCTCGTTTATTGCCATACGTGTCGCACAAGGACGAAGTTGTAGAAATAGCGGATCTCATTGACCCCAGCAAATTACTTCCCGGTGAGTTTACTCAAAAATTCATCCAAGTTTAACGTTTAGATCGATAAAAACTATTCATGTTGTTAAAACAATATCAGCTTAAAATTATTAGTTGAATATACTCGTATCGCTCTAATCATTATTGTTTTGGTTTAGCAAATTAAAAGTAGATATGAATTTACAAACGATTAGATGACCGGCTATAGACGTAGAATTAGTTTTGTAGTTGGACAAAGTTTAGTGTAGCTGACGGTCGCGGTCTCTTCGAACGGAAAAGACGTACCAATCGAGTCTCACTCTGAAATGCAATAACAAGCTACTATCAACTAACAAAATGCACTAATGCACCATAAACGCGCATGCAGTGCGCGGTGGACGAGTCAGCACGCAGAGATGCGCTAATCCGTGCATGCGTTGGGCCGACCGAATCATACGTCACGAGAACAAATTGGATTTTCAAGGTTCGTATAATGCCTTGAACTACATATGTACGTCGCTACGTATCGTGAGTTCCGCGCTCGAGCGTGTCTCCGTCGTCATCTTTTCCTTTTCATTTTTGATCGCTCAAAAGTGAGAAAGAGTGTGTGGGAGAGAGAGGGAGAGAGAGAGAGAGAGAGAGAGAGAGAGAGAGAACGAGAGAGCGAGCGAAAGAGAAAAAAGAAAAAATCAAGGAGAACATTCGAAGCGTATCACGATCGATTGTTGTGAAACCTCAGCCTCGAAGTGGAATTTTCTCAACTCATTTTCGTGTTTTCCTGCTTTTTTTTTCTTTTTTTGTACTTTTTATAACTCGTGCGTACCGTATAATTATCGTTTCTCGATTTTGCAATTTTTCATGTAGATTTGTTGCACTCGTCTTTAACACTTGCGTATTGTCACTATTTCGCTTGTTATCTTAAAATATTTTAGCCCGACACACGCTTGACTGATCATTCGTCTATTTACTGTCTTTTTGTTCATTCTTTTTTCTTTTTTATCATACCCTTGATGTCTAATTGATAATATTCTCTCCACTACGTTATCATGATACATCGTGAAGTAAATTTAATAGAATCCTCGTGCGCGAGAAACGAATGGATATCGACATGACCGTAAGTTTCTAATTTCCATGTACCCAAGAGGATAATATTATTTCAAGATACATTAACTAAATTGTGCAGTTTCATTTGTCATCGTCGTAACGCTGTCTATTGTCCAACTGACTCGAATATATGTATACGGCAATGAATTTTCTTCGTCGATGCGTTCGCATTTAATTGTCATTTTGTTCTATTTGTTGCCACCTTATTGGATTGCTTCGTACATTTTATCAACGGCGTCTCATCGCTTTCCTGATTAATAATTGGAATTAAGTGAACGGTACTAAAAATAAAATCACATTTTGACCTTCCATCCGAAGCGAGACATATGCCTACACATATGAGGGAAACGTTAACTAAATGATGGGTTCACCCTCGTCTTTACTATCTTATCGCTAATCGATTTCTTCTCGAAATTGTCTAATTAGGAGAAAGTAGAACATAATTGGAAGAACGTTTCAACGAACAAATAGTGTCTCGCTACTTTAATTAGAGACTATTAATATTTGAATTTTCCATATATAATAATTATTTTTACTCTTATATCCACAGAGTGAACGATGCTTCTATATTTATCAAGTTAATAATCCTAACTTGATATAATCACTATGGCAGTTGTTGCATGTTGCACTGTTTTCTTTCTAAAGATGGTGTATTTTTATCTCTAACATGAAATCGTTGCAATTTTTTAACACATTTTTCCTTGTTTACCTTCAGACGATAACGGTTATTGGACATACTTGGGATCGCTGACAACTCCACCGTTTAACGAGAGCGTCACTTGGATTCTCTTCAAGAAGTACATCGAGGTGTCTCATCACCAGCTCAACATTTTTCGTAATCTGCGTAAATTCCCACGCGGAGAGGAATGTCCTTGTCACGAGAATCATGGGGCTGTAAGATCTTTTAATTTATCGTTTCTTTTTCTTTTTTTAATTAACGAGTAAAAAAAATTGATATTGCATCTCCGTTCGTACGGTCAAAGTTTTGTATACCTATAATTTAATTTCAATTAATCCTTTTACCTTTCTCTTCGCAGGTGATCAACAATTTCCGTCCACCACTGCCGCTAGGAAATCGTGTGCTAAGAGAATGCGGCAGCTTTTAAACTTCTCTCTTTCCCTCTTTCTCTCTGTCCTCCATTGCAAGAAGATAGAAGATTCGTCAAGTTTAGTAGCCGGATTAGTTACTACTAACGATCATAATGGATGTTCGGGCTTCATATCGTTCACGTGGAGCTCTCCTTTGTAATCTATCTACGTAACAACTGTGCCTTGTGCTCCTCGAAATCGGTTGTCTTTGATTTCTGCACGAGGCAAAAGTGTGTCGTTAAAAATTATAAACTGCGAAGATAAAAAAAATGACAAACAAAAAATATTACATACGAGTGATATATCGTCAGTCTATTTAGTAGAAGTTTTAATGGATTCTTTACAACTGTTAAATATTAATACTTAAAATATCGTGACATTTTTAGATATAACGAAATATATAGGTAAAAAACTCGAAACTGCTTTTGTTGCACTTTTGAGAATATATGTCGATGGCACGGTGCTTCTTTATAGTCAGTACTGAAGAAGTAATACTTATTGTTAGTCATTGAGAATAATCGTGATAAACTACTCTATTCCAAGTGCAATTAATTAAAATGATTGCGTATGGGCGGTCATTGTTGCATATTTGATAATATTTGTGTTTGTGAGATAGAAAGGATATATAGTTTATATGATACTGTGTAAAGTCTCGTAGGATCGATCTTGTTTTCTTTTTTTTATTACCAATAGTGTTTATGACGATTTAAACTCGTTGCGGTGAAACGTAAAAACATATTGTTTTAAATTTAACCAATTTCATTCTACACTTTTTTGTCATACTATTGTTAATGTTTTCCGTTCATTTTATAACTAATTTTATTCTATTTTTATAGAATGTCATATATAGTATGAAAAATATCAACGCGAAAATAGACATCGAAAGAAATCATTGGTTCGATCTTCCTTGTTAAAAAAAAAAAAAAAAAAAGAAAAAACTAAAAAAGAAAAAAAGCGAAAAGAATATTCAAAAATATAATCAAATTCAAATGTTTACATAAAATGTTATTCATCGTTGTTAAAAGTGAATGAACAGCGATATTTGATAGAAAAATAGTTATAGTATATTTATAAAGCAAATATTGTATATAAACATACTGTGTCGATGTTTGTGAAGGTCGGGAGATAACTTCCAATGAGAAAACGAAGGAAAACTTAATGGTGGAAAGAAAAAAGAAATGGAAAAAAGAAAAAAAAAGAAAAAACAAGAAAAGTAATATAAAAAAAAGAAAAATACGTTTATTTTCTAGCCTCAACAGCAAATAATGTTGAGCGTATATAAAATGTGCCATCTTTTATTGGTAACCAACTACACGCACGCTTTAGATGTTAATATTATTAATTTGTTAAAATTTTATTTTCCATATATTTCATTTTAGTCCATTTAACAATACTAATCCGATATGGATTTTCCGTAAATCGATTTGTAAAGTTTCGATATATATATTTTAACAAGTACGCAATATTCGAACGACGATATAACAATGCATCCTACAAATTTGTGTTTCAAATTTTCGCAAAGAAGAAAATTTGAAACGCGAATGGATTCGTTTTATTCGTGTTCTTATGCGTCTTAACATTTAGTCCTTGCTTTGTTTATTTGTTGCATATTGCAATAATTTCCAAAATACGTCTACAGCATGACGTTCTTTATAAAATATGCGTTCTTCTACAAAGAACTTCGACCCTATCGTTAAGCTTTCTATGTATGAAATTATTCTGTGAGAACAACCTTTGTGAAATTCAATTTCCTTCTATTTATTATATTCAAAAATTTATTGAGGCAGTTTACAATCTAAACTTCCATGAGTTTTTGTTGAAAAAGAAGACGATATACCGATCGAGTGGAATATTACATAGTCAAACTTTTATGATAAAGCAAAACGACGAAAGAGAAACTCGGTTTTTACCAACGGTGATAAACAAGTTCAAATGTAACGTAGCGCACTCTACGACAAGAGTTGCAAGTTGTTTGGTAAAACAATTTCGCATAAATGAAATCATTTAGAAAAGCCAGAGCATATAATAAAAGAGATTGCAAAAACAAGCGCCAATATGTGTGCCATGAAAATATAGAAAAGTTTTATCCGTTATCATAACAATTTGTCATTAATATTCTAAGAACATCTTATCATTGAAAATTAAATTATCGATATGTAGATACTATTGTTTAGTCGGTAGGTATATATAATTGCTATGAGATCATCGATGTCAAAGGTTGCTGACGCATCTCGTATGTGCCTACGATATTTCAACAAACTTGAGGTGGTAACAGTTTATAATAATTTATTACGCACGATCTATGCATTTTCGGGGAAGATAAACATAACATACATATTTGAACATTGATTCGTTTCTAACAAAAATAAGAACGAATCGTCAAAGTCAAATGATTGAGTTCGAAATTTAATCAGTTTATTCACAAGTTCATTTTTAGAATTAACCAACGTTATCGTTATTAATATTAATATTTATGTTAATATATGTTCTGTTTAATTATCCCTTGAATAATAAGTTCGTATTTATTGTAATCATCAGCAAGTGATGAATATTGATTGATTCATTGAACAACTCATTAATCTTTTATTCGTTTATCAACATTAGTTGCTTATAAAGTTGGTTTTTATTAATCGTCGTTTTAATCGTCAAGAAATTTAAACGATTCTATATATCTAAATATACTAGTTTGCGATTTATCCGCAATAGCGCTGTTTGCGTAGATGCGACATTAGGTGTGCCGCGTCTACGCATGTGCAAAATCTCCTTCCATGCTGACAACCGTAAGTAAAAGCAATGCAACACACCAGCTTGACGCAGTACCAGTTCGAATTCTGTCTAAAGTATATCGGTGCATTCATATCGAGGAATCTGTGATTACTACTTCGATTTCCAACATGGCTATTTGTAAGTTACCATATCGTTATATTAATTATTTTATTAATCTTTAAATTTCAGTTCTAATTACTGTTATCCAAATTTTATTCTGGAAAGAGTGTTTTATGTATCAATCTTGTAGATCAGCCTTTTTAACATGTTTATATTGATATCATCGAGTTCGAAATTGCGTTGTATAAGACAAAATCGATCGTCAAACAGATTCATATGAAAAACGGATAAAAACGGTTTCGTCGTACTGACTTTTCATATTGCGCAATAAATCTATCGTACCGATTTGTGAGTAATAAATACATTGGTCATAATGAGTGTTTCTTACTAACACAATTCATACATTTAAGTCTGAATCATATCAAATAACAAAACATGCCTTTCTATTCCTATTTAATTCTCAGTTTGTCTTCGATGGAATTACAAGTCGCATAATTAATTGAAATGCATACTTACGATTATACACATTTGAGAAAGATTTCATTTAAAGAAAAATTTTATTTAATAAGAGACTTTATTTAAAACAAAAGAAAGTAATTATTTTTCTATTCGTTTGCCGACACAATTAAGCTAATGGCAGGTGTATATGACGATTATAATGACGATCTGTTCGGTCGATTCGAAAATGGCTGCGGTCTAGTGATGCGAAAAAAAAATAAATTGTTCTCCGAAAGAAGCACATCGTATAGATGCTTCTAAATATAGTCAAGGGCGCGGCTGTGCCGGTTTGACAAGCCGGTCGGTCGGTAAACCGGCCGGTATTTGCACTCCTTCCAAGTTTAATGTTATTCTTCCGGCTTTACGTTTCCTTGCGGTAGGTTATATCGTTTCGAGTTTCAATGCATCGATAAAATAAGATAGATCTATAAAGCTACAAACATATATAAAAACTAAAATATTCTTCCTATTCTAAATGATTGATACGTAAAAATAGATTTCTAACCTGAATGTTTACTTCGATTGGTTTACACTTAAAACCGTTACACTTAAACCGGTTAAAAATAAAGAGATTATTTACTCGTAGAGTTATTTCTTCTCTTTCAAGGATAAAAAGTAAGAATCAAGTATTGTTGTTATAGTTTTTACGAGACACCTTCGTTATAAACGCGAAAGAATAAAGTTTTTTTACTTTCTAATATAGTAGAAGAATACTCGCAGAGAAAGAAAGTAGGATTGGTAGTATTTTCGATGATACAGCAGAACGAAAGGATATTCGTGTTACACGTGCCCTACAAGCTATCGGAAGGTTTCTATTTTAGGAGCGTGTCTCCCTCTGGAATTCTTCGACAGAATGTAATGTCTCAATATTTCTTCCAACATTTGAAAAATTTATTCGATTTGTCTATCATTTTCTTTCAATTCTTTGTTCCATTTTCTATATTATAAGTCCATAGGTGATTCGCAAACAACAAATTGTATTGATTTTCGTTATATGTTCCTATTAAATTCTTTTTTACCGAAAAACTATTTTCGGAAAGTTCACGAATTCCATGCTTAAGAAAAATAAGATAAACTTGGCGTCCACTTATGCGTGCGCATCTCGTATTTCAGTGTAGTTGAATTTATTAGTAAGTTTACTATATTAAAAGAAATGTTTTGCGGGTGGTAAACGAGAGACAGTTGCTATGGGAGGTCAATGGCATCGGAGAACAGTTACACCGTTTTAACTTGCTTCTATTCCATGTATTAACGTGTTAACGTTACTGGCAGGAAGACGATTTATTTACCTTTTTCTTTATTTATTATTATTATTTTTTCTTATTTTCTAGAGACAACACAATTATAAAGTTATCAAAAGAAAGCACAATTATTAAGCAATCAAATTTCGAAGGAGAAATGTTATGTGTACATAAATTAATAGTACTCTTTAATGGAATTATTTTAAAACAGTTAACAGTATGCTCGATGTCCTTCTAGTCAGTTCGAAGAGACCAACGTTATCTGCTTTCTTCGTTAAAAAAAATTGTCAACGATATAGACTTCGTTTTTTTCCCATAAATATCATACTTAAAATAACTTATTTTTCTTTTTCCTCGAGTTAGAAATAAGAATTGCGTTTTTCACGAAATCTTTTCTTTGCTTCATCAAAACGAGCAGCCGCGTAATCGCGATGACCGAAATAACGAGATTCATCGTTGCGCAATGACTAATTCACTCAATGACACTAATCTTCTCGCTGTTATGTTAATTACGAATACAGTACGCCTTACATTATTAGACAAAGTCAATTTGGAGACTAATATTTCCTCGAGTTGTTGCATCACTTTCGAAGAACATTTTATTAACAGTATGTTAATTGTCAAGGCGACAATATTCACATTCATTTCGTTGTTTATCGAATTTTTCGCCTTATTAAATGCGATTAATAAAGTTTCACAGCTGCTTTGCATCTGAAACGACTGAACGAGAACTCGTCACTATCGGATGAAGATTTTTTTAAAGAGCAACTTGTACGAACTCTTTGGAATCTCGTAAATTTTATTCGATAGTTAATAATAATGATTGAAAGAATGAATCATCGTTACCGTCATCGTCGTAGGAGGTAGGAGCTAGGAGATAGTAGATATTAGATAGGAGTTAGAAGATAGGAACTAGGAGCGGTTGATTTTCAAACGTTAACGATCACTATTAGGGATCGGCAAACGTTAGTCGTCTTCTTTGAGTCAAAAGTTCACGATATTATCATCATGCACGCATACTTTATTATACTTTGATAGTTGCTTCGTGTTTCTCCAAAAAAAGAAACACGATGAATCGATGTTTATAGTATCTAGATCGACTTCCTCTTAAATGAAGTAATATACTCCTAAATATGAATGACATCATCTCAATGACGTTTACTCACAACTGGCATCGGCTGACTCGGCGATGACCTCGATTTACCTATTGATTAACTTTACTTTCATAATAAAATAGTACGAGGGTTGCCGGTTGAATGGATAAGAAATTACGTAAATATGAGAGAGAGAGAGAGAGAGAGAGAGAGAGAGAAATGGTTAGAATAATTTATTCTTCCTCTACGACATTGCTGATGATGTCACCGTTAAAAATTACCTTCGTGGCATAACTTTACTATTTATAAGCATTGCCTTCTCGTGCTGTCTCCTTTACTCAATGCGAATAGATTCTATTGCATCTATGATACGTTCACGAATGATTCTAGAAACAATGTTTACTAAAAGAGAAAGGCCTCTAATCTTGCTTAATCGTTAGAAATGCGTTTAGATGTAAAAGGCGATGTCTTCTCGATGAATCATTTACTTAACTATCAACGTTTTTGTTACTAGAGCGTGACTTCTACTATTCCTATTATTCTTAGAAACGATTTCTTCATCGATCTCGATGTCTAATATTCTGGTTCATTGATCGATGATATATCGTCGCTTGAATTTGAAACAATGACTTTAGCCATCGTACATGAAGAAAAGCATTCGAACGAAAATAGTCATCAATTTCGTTCTTAACTACGTTTCGAGCGATTCGACGCGTCATTCGTAAATTACATTTACGAGAATGATAGGTCTCCATGAATTCGCGCGAGTCGAAGGAATGTCCGTCGTAGTTGCGCCAGGCGTTAAACTGCAACGAATCTACTAATATGTTTACGACTAACTGATATGTTTACGATCAAGATAAAATGTTTTTATTGTATTGTTTCCTTATACGTTCGACGAGTTTTGCGATATTTTACTTAAAAAACAAAGGAAAAAAATCCAATCGGCAAGTTACACAACAAAAATATTTTTTATTCATTTTCCGAAGGTTACAGCTCATTGCAAAAGATGACATTTTAGAAATTTCTGTAAAATAAACCTTTTCAACTTCCAAAGAATAGGAATATTCTGCCTATTCTAAACAGACTACTTATTTAACATTCTAAACAAAACCTGTTCCGTGTACAAAAATTATCTAAAATATCCAAAAGGTTTTTAGAGATAATCGTCCATTGTATTTTCTGCTATATTGAAAGCACAAGAAAATCCTAATGATCGTATCTAGAAAAGTAATCCATGAGAAATCGAGATTCTTAATCGGCGACTTTTTTCATTTGTGCATCGGTGAAAAGTCATGCTCGTTTCTTACGTTCACGAGATTCTCTTTCGTTATTATCGTCTGCTACGTTATTGATCTATGAGTCCAACAACGTGTCCTAGTTTCTTAATCACTTTATCGACT
The DNA here is from genome assembly GCA_918808275.2 of Dolichovespula sylvestris. Lineage (NCBI taxonomy): Eukaryota > Metazoa > Arthropoda > Insecta > Hymenoptera > Vespidae > Dolichovespula > Dolichovespula sylvestris. Next base: position 631,102 of record OU964985.1, on the reverse strand, counting down.
GCAGAGGCACCAGGATGTCTCGACTTTCGTCGCCCATTTTCGACTTTCTATTATCCTTCCTCGTAAATATTAAAATGCAGCCGTCCCATCATAATGAAGTTCCAAGTCATCGCGCGCTAGAATACCTAACCATTCCTTACAACCGTTGTAACCTAATTCTCGCAGAGGATCCTTATTGCGTTCAATACATTCAGATTAACCTCTAATAAGTTTCATCCTCTAAATTTTTTCCGCTCAATCTTCACGAATATCCAAAATTTCCTTTAAAATAAACCACACTTTGTCCTTCGCGGTGTTACTTTAACAAAACCGTTTTCTCGTTCGATTTATCGTCACTTCTTAAAAGGGCCGGGCGTTGCCTACACGCATTCGCCCATAGCACTCTCGAATTTACTCCAAAGAAAGAAACCCGCCAAATTCGATTTTCGCGATGCAATAGTCAGCCCTTACTATATAGTCACGATATTAAATAATATACTTTTAAACTAGACCTCAATTTATTTCTGAATTTACTCTCGCGATCGCTTCTCCTTATGAATACTAACTACTGGTCTGCTCTTGGTGAGTGTGCCTTCCCCAGAAGACTTTCTCAGATTATCAATATATGTTCCTTCACCAAAAGAGTAGTTCCTGAATTATCGGGACACATAACGATTTACGATACATAACGTAATATTAACGGGACACTTATTACGACAAGGTGACAGACGCTCGAGAAAGATGCTCTAAGATAGCCACTGAAATGTCCATCACGAGCTGCTAAGTGCTGCTACTATCCGATATAGATTACTCTCAGAATACAAAACTAATGTATATTTACGAAAGAGCTCACCGATAATAACACACTTTTGTTTCCATTTGAGAGCACACTCTCAGATTGTTACTCTCAAACGCAATGTCCAGCGTCCAGTGGCCAAAGTGGATGGCTTCCTAAAAAAAAAAAAAAAGAAAAACATGAGAATATTTGTGAAAATCCTAACAAGAACTTTTCTTTTCTTCTATTAATATATTCTTCTTATTAAACTCGGGATGACATTAGTCAAAATACGATCGATTTAACCTCTTAGCTACTGCTGAATTTTGCACGGTGCTGTTTCTCTGTACAGTAGAGTTTGACGGGAATTACGCGTAAACGATACAGTACTGCAATGTGTGACGAATAATGCTGTTCTCTATACGAGCACATTAGAACGAAGTTTTTGATAACGAAATTATAATTTTTTTTTAAAGATTTGATGCATATACTTTAACTTTAATAATTTACTTTAAAGCCACTATAGTGGCGCATTGTACATAAAAGGTTAATAATTATCTAAGCTATAAAATAAATGATTTATAGATAATATTAAATACTGATATTATTATTTATTGATTTCTTTTTAAGTTTCTGAGTAACAATATCATTAATTTTGCAGCACTGTCGACGGAAGACAAATTGGAATATAACTTCTATCCGGTGACCAGTGGACAAATTCAATTTCGAGTAAAAGCACCCAACGATGCTCACATCGCCCTTACCACTGGTCCCCAGGAGGATGAACCTATGTATGAGGTTAGCAAATACAATCTTTTTTTTTTTCAGTTCTTTTTTACAAATTTGATCGAAAGATAAACTATCTTCTTAAAAATATATCGTAACATTGATCAGGTTTTCATCGGTGGATGGGCCAATTCCAAATCCGTCATTCGTAAAAATAGAACCAAACCGGAAGTTGCAGAAAAAGAAACTCCAGGAATCTTGACAGCTGACGATTTTCGTGGATTTTGGATCAGGTATGATGAATTGTTTCTCTCTGAAATAAATCTTTGTCGATATTTTTAGATAATGTAATATTTACATCAATGCAAGTTAAACCGATTATTTACGAATCATATTCAGATGGCGTGATGGCGAAATCACAGTTGGTAAAGAAGGTGAACAAAATGCGTTCTTATCCTATGCCGATCCTGAACCATTCGGTATAGGTTACTTTGGTGCTTGCACCGGCTGGGGAGCCTCAGGAGAATGGTTGATCGAAGGTAAGCCTTTTAAGTCCGCATTGGTGCTTGGGATTTGTAGATTAGGAATGTGCTATATCTTTACGATGATAATGTATATCTTTCTTCTCAATTATTCTGTAGAATTTAGATCTGAATTCTAGTTTCTTCTTAAGGTAAAATATAGAGTAGGAAGTAGCACAGTTTATGCTGCCCTTTATTACTTTAACGCGACATTGCTATTTATAGAAAATAATGTTTTCAAAGTGATCAGGGAAGAAATCCTGTTGTATACTTTAGGTAGAATGTAAAGAAAGAACAAATTTTAGAACATTTGTATTTTATTTTTGGTACTTTTTCCAATTTCGGACGGGATTCTTCTAACGCATCGCGATCTGCACAGCCAGATGTATCGGAGATAACCGTGGCTGTACGTAATGTATAATTAAGGAGAGCCATTGGGCGAGGCTTCTTGATCACGTAGCTTGTGAACGTACCTTATTCTTTTTTTGTAGATATCGCTTTGAGAATGTCCCTTTAAATACATGTAGATACGTATATTTTATCTCCCAGCACGAAACCTTCGCAACGTCCACGAATGCATCGCGATTGACGAGTGCACGCTATAATAACAAAGCACATTTATAAAAGGGTCGTCGACATTTTAGATAGCGTTAACTTTTAATTTTTTTATATTTATGCAGGAAGATTCAGTACATATGTATGTAATATATTTCTCACTTGTCTTATTTCAACAAAGAAAAATTCTTTATTATCTTTCAGTTGCAAACATATCTGCGGAAGTCACCTTTTTCTTTTAATACAGACGATTTTATTGAAAATCATTTATATACATATACATAGGCATATAGGTATCCTAATATAAAAAGATCTCACGTATCTAATATTATTCGATATGCAAGGTCGCATACCTTTGAAAACAAAAGACGATCTCGTTTACAAATACCACGCGGTACGAGCCGGCGCTCTTTTCGTCGAAGTCAAGGCCCAAAGCAATGCGCACGTTGCTTTAACTGATGCAAAAAAGGAAACTAATCCAATGTACGAGATCATGCTTGGGGGATGGGAAAATACGGCGTCGGTCATCAGATACGATCGTAAAAAGCCGGACAAGGTTCGAAAATCGTTGATGATATTTTCTATTTTTGTTTCTCTTTTTTCTTTTTTTTTTTTTTACGGAGTGATGGTCAGCTCTTCTTCCTTATTTTTTTATTATTTTGTTGTTCTGATTCATTTATAAAACTGACCACTCTCTTTTGCGTAACGATGATTAATCGCGTTTAGTTCCGTTCGCGTGTCGTGTTATAACGCGATCATTTTGCGGTAATAGGTACGCGTGGATACCCCGAACCTCCTCAACCAGAACGAGTTCAAGAGATTTTCGATCTCTTGGCTCGACGGGCGCATCACGGTCAGATCTGGCGATCAACGCGGACACGTAATCATGGAGTGGTTAGATCCAAATCCGATTGGCGTCAGTCACATTGGCGTACGCACCGGTTGGGGTGCTAAAGGAATTTGGAAACTTCGATTCGAACAGAACTTGAAGTATCCTTCCCCCTTCGGTTCTTCTGACAATCAGAAAAGTAATCTCTCTTGTACTCTCATCTTTTCTTTTTTTCTATTTATTCATTTTCTTTTGTATTACTCGAGATCATCGTCAGAGCTAAGCACTTCAGGGAAATTGAAACAAATTACATATGTATAAGAATTTAACCGTTCGCTTTAACTGCAAAAAGTGTTCTGGCTTATTATTTTCCACTAGTTAGTCAGGTCTAATGAGCGCTGACGGATCTCGGGTTCGTTGAATAACGAAATCGTCTTCTCGCTTGGGTGCGAAGCGTAATCTATGAGAAACGCGCATGCCTCTACATTCTTCTTTCATAACACGCCGTGGATACATTTCCGATGGTCGTATTACGTTGTTTTACATCGAAGGATCGCTGGTAATTACATGTATCGTAAAATTCGCCGTACTAACTGAAATAAAACATCTTATATATCACATACATATTTTTTTACGTTTATGCACACTGGTCTTACCCTGCTGCACGTTGCACGTTCGTTCGTTATTGCTTATTTGTCGTTTGCGGAGCTATTTACTTGTTCCTGTAACTTAATCTTATCGCACGGTGTCCTTATTTTGTCAAGCTTGTAAAATGTATATGACAGAAAATTGTAACATCGTCGATTAAAAGGCAATTTATGAAGAATGAATTATTTCAAATGTTATATTGCAAAATATTTTCAAAAAAGTCATCATTAACAAGCTCATCTTGATGTTTTGTTTGTACGGAAAGTAGAAAAGGATTTTGTTATGAAAATTTCATTCTATGAGAATTCAATCGAGTAATTAGGATAAAAAGATAGATCGATTTGAATCGATTGCAGATCCAAATGTTGCACCTTCTGCGCCATTGGAAGTCCGAGGACTTGATACCGGAAGTTATTGCTGGTGCGATGCAACAGGTGGCATGGTCCCTCCAGGTGCTGTCGAAGGAGGAAGAGACGATGAACCTTTGTTTGTAGGTAGAGCTCATCATGAAGGTGCTCTGTTACCTGGGAAAGTAAAACCTAGTCACAGCGTTTGCTATGTTCCCTGGGGTGGCGCCGAGCATGGAAAAACAGATTATCAGGTATTTTTATCTATGAGAATATAACGTAAACGTTAATGATACTATTCTTCGAAGGCAAATAAATGGATTATTTTCAAGTTCGATATGTATTAAAAGCAAGCTAAAATACTATTCGCAATTCATGTAACTAAAATAGTGATTTAGTCTTACTTCTATTATAATGAAGTTATATAATGTAAAATAATATTTTAAATCGATTGAAAGATCGACTATTTTAGGTATTAGGAAAATAAAATTTAATCAGAGAAATGACAAGAATTAATATCGGCAGGTACTTTGCGGTTGCCATCCATCTTGGGTATCAATAAGCGGCGGAAACATTCCGACAAATGCAATTCCAGCTGGAGAAACGGAGGATGGGGAACCTTTATTCGTTGGTCGTGTACATCACGAGGACACACTAACTATCGGCAAGGTTCAAGCGTCTCACGGCGTTTGTTACATACCTTTTGGGGGTGCCGAGGTTGGCTTCCCTGATTATGAGATCATGGTTTCTCAATAATTGTTATTCGATGTGCTCTAAAAGTGAAAATCTCCGCGTTCGATCCATCGATGAATTTTCTTGATCATATTTTCTTTATCATACTTTCGCTTTCCTTTATGCTGTCTTTAATACATGATCATTTGGATAATTGGAAAAGTATATATTTTTTCCAATGTTCTTTTTCTTTCTTTTTCTATTGATAAGAAAATTTATTAAAAGTAGAAAAATCTCCTTAGGTCATAAATCAATTGTCGTTAGAATTTCAAGTGTCTAAGCTAGTCTTTCGAAGAAAAACATTCATCGATCGATGGAAACTCAAAAGCAAACGATTTCTCAATGCAGGCAATAGCTTTCGCATAAAAATCATTGTAACCACACATGTTACCGCAGTAAGATGAGCAAACCATTGGCGATATATATATATATATATATATATATATATATATATATATATATATGACTAAGCTAATGTATTTTAAAATAACTACATGATTGTTCATCTTCGTCTGAAGATTCGCTAATAATTTGTTTTTTCAAAAAAAAAAAAAAAAAAAAAAAAAAAAAGACGATATTTTTTTTCATCATAGCAATATAGTTTTCTAATGCACACATTCGCTTTGTTGGAATACATATTTTTAGATGCTGTATTGATGATAATAAACGATTAAACGAATGTCTCTGAGAATAAACAATGAATTTTTAATCTCCTATAAACGAGTCTAAGAATTCACTTAAGGAAAAGACAGGTACCGTTATGAGAAAAAGAAAAATAGAAAAGGGAAAAGTAATTTAGATTCTTTTTTTAATAAGTTTTTCTAATTTTCTAATTCGACCTGCCTCATGCTCAGGACTCTCTTGAATGGTATTATGTCTTGAAGTTAACGATACATCTGAACCTTCTGGTTGTTTGAATTGTTCTGTCAATAGAACTTGTTCTGTTCTTTTCAAACCCTAAGAAAATATAATGAAGATAAATTAATAGTATATACATCATTCGCACTATATATAGTACGTACTAAATACATACGAACAAGATTATTACCTTCATATCTAAAATTTTTTGAAATTCTGGTGCTTGTAAATCTGGCAAATGCATCTTACATCCTTTTACAAAGTCAGCAGGAGAATCTACCGGTGACATTACAATTTTAAGAATCATTTCAGCATTTGCCATACCTTTATCTACGATCTGTTTAAAAATTTTTATGGTTATTTTTTTTATAAAAGTAACTTTACTGCCATTTAAATAAATAAAATGATGTAGGACTATATTACCGATTCTGAGTGTGTTAATAATATTACCTTTGCGTAAGAAGCAGGTGCTTTCCTTTGAACTTGGTAACCTGTACAAGGTAATTCTAAAAGTGCTGTTTTCAGCATATAAACATCAAGCAATAATTGTTCTGCTCCTACTGCACTTAAAGGTTTACATTTATACAACTGTTGCACCAATTTGGGAATAAAAGAACTAAAAAAGTAAAAATTTTAATTAGAGTTATGAATAAAATTAATACTATAAATAAATATTAAATAATATACGAAAAATAAAAAATACTATACTTTGCGAACTTCACACATAGTTGTGTGAAATACTTTCTACAGGAAGATAATCTATCTCTGATTGAGGGAATCATCTGCCGTAAATGCACTACAATTGTATTAACATAATTACTTTGGTCTCCAACTGTCTCTATGGAGCTCCATTGCATCTGACACAAAACAAAAAATTGATTATTTTACAGTTATTGATGTAATAAATGTTTAAACATTAAATATTTCACTTGTTCAACGTTTAGTTAATGAACTTTAAGAATATTGTATTTATTTGTTAAGCACATTCAATCTACCTTAGTCATTGCAGATAAGGCAGAATCACAGGCCGCTTCTAAGTCTTGAACGAGTAACATGATACAGTCTGAAATAACACTGAAAACAAATGTTGAAATTACATTTAGTTTTGCAAAATTCTTCAACTTATTGCTCCCCCTCCTAATTTATACAAGAAATACTATACTCGTGAAAAATATCTTGCTCCTGAGATAAATTAATTCTTTTCGCATAACATTGATCCGTTTTTTCACGTAATTTTTCCTCTAATTGTTGTGTTGTTTCTAAACAATATTCCGCCGTTGTCAAAATGCTAAAAAGGATGCGTAAACGTTAAATTATTTTTTAAGAAATTTTCCAAAGATTAAAAGAAATTATTTAATCTTTACCAACAAATACGTGCTTGTTCTTCTTTACAAAATTTAGTATTTTCACCTTCTTTTAAGAAGTTTTGAACATTTTGTATAAATCCAGATGTTGATAAGTCACGGAAATCTCGTGTTATACTACTCATGCTCGTACTAATTCCTAAACTACTTCCGCTCCTGTAACAAAATTCGTGGTATGAATAACTGGATAGTTAATAATTTCTTAAAAATTAGCATATTCATAAATATTTTGTGCCGCTAACTTGGGTAAATTATTTTGAAGTATCTTCACAGCGTATTCTCGTAAGTATTTTTGGAAGGTTTTAGCAAGGCTCAGCATTATTATTCCTGTACTAAGTTGCGTACATTGCAATATACATTTCTTATAAAAGACGAATAGATCAGCACAAGAGGACAGAACACTATTGGAGCCTTCATTACCATCAAAATCTTTGGCTCCTGGAGGCTGAGCTTTATAATCGGATACAAATTTATTCATTAAATCTGCTAAATTACGGTCTAAACTGTCTATATATATATACAAGTATGGCTCAAAACAATTTCCTATAAGATTTATGAAAGGAGATGCTTTTGGTCTTTGATGTTCCACCTAAAATATATACCAAAATATGTATACTTATGTATATATTATCTTAGATAATTTTAGACATAACATTGAAAATAATACAATTACTTTTACCTGCTCATGTTCCTCAAATGGGTTTTTAGATGTTTCATCATCTGCATCATTTACAGTTGAATTTTTATTTTCAACCGATATTGCAGGATTATCAATAGACAATTTATTACCTGTAAAGCGTTTAGCTAACAATGATTCAAAATTTGCAGTTCTCTGAATCGCATACAGTAACAACTTAACATCTATCTCCGAACGTCTTTTATGCATTAGTTTAGTCAAAGCTTCATTTGTAACATAACAGAATTGAATGGCAATTCGTTCAGATACTTCCCAATCAGATGGAAAGATAGTACCAAACTTTGATTCAAAGTCAAGCAAGTGTTTCTTGAGCCATGCATATCGTTTATCTATTTTGTCTAACCATGCATAATCTTGATTTTCATCGAATATGTGTGCGTACTCTTTTAATTGAATATCTATAAACCATGTTAGCAGATCTTTCCTATAAAAAAAAAAAAGTAATATTTAGCACATCATTTTTTTTACATTAAAGTACGTAGTATTTCTAAATTTTTTTACATATACATTATAATTGTTGTAATTACAAAAATGGCAACAATAGCACATACTTCACTTTTGGATCCAATAAAGATAATACTACGCATCCATCCGTCAGTTGATTAAAATACTTTGGATTCTGCCCAGAAAATGCTTCTTTGAAATCTGTTGTAATTTGTTGAGCTAACTCAATATGTATCTGTCGAACCTGTATTAAAGAAAGAAATTACAATTATTTTACACTTACACACACATACACAAAATGTTTATCGTAAAATATCTCACCTCATCTGATAATTGTTTAATTTCTGGTATATCCATGTAACCATTAAAGTGTTCCATGACCTCTGTCACTGCTTGTAATGGTAAAATAATTTCTCCATATTGTTTCTTTTGTATTAATGTTCTAAAAGGATACATTTATATATGTAATACAATATTTTAGTCTAAAATCTTAAAATACAAAGTACATATAAACAAAGTACATACTTTAATGTGTCAACTCCTTCGACAAGCATATGTAGGTGATTTAATGTTGTTATAGAAGTTACAAGATTCCTTTTAGCAAAATCTAATTGTTTAATATCTCTTGTAATCTCTTTAACTTCTTCTTCCGATTGTTCCGCTTTATCCTTTATATCTTTGATATGAACAAATAATTGTTTAATTACTTTTTGAGCATCTTCCAGTGCTGCTTTTCCATCTTGACCTATATCTGTTTGTCCACATACAACAGCACTCATCTCTTTGTCAATGGTATGGATTTTTTGTTCCATTTCATTCATTACATCGTCAATGTTAGACAAAGATTGTTCAGTTGGAAATAAAGAGTTTATATAATTAACGACAGTGAAATTTGCTTCGTCCAATGGATCATCACTGGATAATACCTATTAATTAATGAAAGATAGCCGATATATATTATGTATGTATCATATACACTACCATGCATTATTAATACTCATATTCTGAAGATAGATTTCAACCTTACAGATTAAAGTAAAAAAAAATATGAATATTTAGGAAACAAAAATAAAAATACATACCTGATCTATTACATTTTGTACACTAGAAGGGAATGTATAAACACTGGATCGTATTTCATTCAAATCACTTTCCTCGTTAGTTTCCATTGTGCATTACTATTTGTGATATTATGTTACATTTCCTTTTTTCTCTCAACTTCTTATGAAAAAATTAACTTCTGATGAAATGTTCATAATTGTCTATATATTTTCATCATATTTATATTTTTCCTTCCAGTTTGAAAATTAGTTACTTCAGACCATGAATAAGTAGTCCTTGTATATCATTCTTTTGTATTCATATCATTTATAATATACTTCTTGTTGTTTCTCTATAAATTGTTGTAAACTTGTTAGAAATATGTTTATTTCTGTTCTTTCGAGAATAGCTAATTTTGAACTTTTACTGTTCTTTAACTCACTAATTTAATTACAATACCAAATAACATTATATTATATAAAAAAAAAAAAACGGGAGAAACGAAAATGTCGATTAAAAATAATTGTAAATATGTATCGGTTGTACGTTTTACGGTTATTACATACATATACGTAATAAAACTATATTATCAGTTCTCATGTGTAAAAATCACCGATTAGGTTAGACAGAGAGTTACTTTGTCCGTATTAAACAAGGTGTTGTTTGCAAGCGATTAAATATGCAACAATTCTAAAACATTATTCGAGAAATTAAATTACATGTTTTAGATAATATTACAGCACTTCAATTATTATGAAATACAATACTGGCTGACAAAGCTTTCTATGAGCCGTACTGAGCTTTAATTAATTCGAACGACCAATCAGCTGACTGCTACCTCGCAATCCTTTCAATGGCAGCCATTACACTCGACGTCAACAATAATTTCTCTCTAGGAAGAAAGTCAAAAAAAGACGCTCTCTTTGTCATAACCCGTCCGTCATAAGTATGCATGAAAGTATATGTATTTGTATGCATGTCGAATTAGCTTTCTCACGCCAATTTTCCACAACTTAAGTAACTTTTTATTTACCTAACAAATCCTGTTTCTTAACGGTGCTCAGCTTAAGGCTGTTTCTCAATATTGTTCAAACGCGCCCAACTTCAGCGACGATAGCGGAATAAAAATGAACTAAAAGTGCATTGAGGAAACTGATTCTTTTTTCGATTCATTGTATCAATGTGTATGTTCGTCTAAGTACATTAAGTTTTTCACGCTGCAATGTGCGTAAATTAACGAACTGTTTAAATAAAAGATATTTACACATATGCATGTATATAATTTTATTATATATAAAAATATATTGTATTGTACATATATATATATATATATATATATATTTATTTATTTCTTTTTGTAATAATTATATATATATGTGTAAACATCTTTGGTTTGAATAGTATGTATATATATTCAATTATTTTTGAATATTAATTCTTTGCATTCAAAGACTCGCTCGGGCGAATTAGCAACTCAAGACGATTTTGGTTATGTAGGGCAAATGTTTTACAGATACTTTAAAATGATTTATATTCAAATAAATGTATACAAATAATAAAATTTCAACAATTCATTTATTTTTACGTTTTACAAAACAAAATCTGTTAAATATTAAATTCTGTAATTGTTTTTTGTATGATATTTTACAAGATATATTCTTAGTATACATCCTTAGTTTATCAAGGCACGTATCACAATAATTTGAGGTTTTATGTCTACAGCCAGACTTCAGTCAAAGCAGACCTTGCAATCCCTTTTTACCCCCTTTCAGAACAACGTGGAGCTTTCCATTTAGTCAGAATTCATTGATGCTTGACGTCTATGCTTGATCATGAGGTTAGCGATAGTTTTCTCAATTACTGAATAAGCGTCTTTAAATAGCGCAAATGAGTAAGAGGTCCTTCATCTTTTTTTTTTCTCGAGTTTATAGAGTATGTATAAATTAATCAAACAAATTTTCAAGCTCCAAAAAAAGTTTATGCCACCATTTTAAGGATTTTTGGAGAAAACAATATGTCGAAGCATATTGATCTGCTCGATCAATGTCGCTCATATATTTTGTATAATTTACTATAATATTAAGCTTCTTGATGTTGACTTCCACATCACTTCGTAAAATCCTTTTTACATTAGTCATTCCTACGTTATCCTTAAGTATTTATCCTTAGGTATTTATAATGACGATCCTTTTATCTTTCCACGCTAAGAATAGAATGTTACCTCTTTGATAAGCTACCGTGGATTTTGTTAAGAATTTTGTTTGGCAATTCGTTTCTGTTGGTTAGGATCGTCCCGGTCAAGTGGCATTTGAGTTTAGCTAATTCTTCAGCCAAAATGTAACTTGTGTAATATCGATCTGTAAACATGGTGCCTCTGGACACCAGGAATTTTGTTTAACATCATTTTATAAAGATGTATTGGAATTCTCATGGAAAGTCTCATTAATTGCTTTGTGAAATCCATAATAAGGTAGAATACTACAAATGTAGCCAATATTCAAATCAGTTGAAGTATAAACTCTCATACCTTATTTGGTTAATTTTTTGTGTTACAAGTAATAAATTCACTCCATATATTTGAAAAAGACAGTCCGCGCATTTCGTGTTCAATCTCCAAAGGAGTTCCTGCAGTAAGTCTTATTAAAAATTATTTCATTTAGCAAACTGTATTCTTATCATACAAATCAGAAATTTGAGGCTGTAATCATCATCAAAGAATTGAATTTTATCATTTTCATGGGTTTCGTTACGCATGGAAGATTTTACTCTAGCAAAATACGAACCCGAAATCTTTGATTAACAAGTTGCGTAGAAAATTTGTCCAAATCATTACATGATAATTTGTTGTGAATTTCACGATGCAGTGCTCCATTCGAATTAATATTAATAATGACAGTCTCCTATCAAATCTAATATAAGCCACATAATGCAAAATTTAGTCGTATTTCTATAATAAATTTTATTATAGTAGGTCGGCATATGTATCTTTAAAAACATGCTATTGTCGTATATTATATACATCTCCAGATTTAAATTTCCAGACGTGAAAATATTTTTTGATCATTTAATCGGCTCGAGGGCCAAAAACATGATACTGCCCATGACAATGAATTTTTTTGCACAATTCTTCAAGATCTTGCCTTTTTAGATATTTAATTGCTGTACTAACAGTAATTCATTTCGTCTCAAGATTTTGGACAAAGAATATTATCTATCTTCGTTTTTAATTCCTTAAAATCGATTTTTGTTTCAATGTTGTTACTTACATCTGGATTGCGCCTGGAAAAGAAAAATGAAAAGATAATTATTTAATGTCTGTGTCGATATAACGATACTAAACTAATAAATAAAAATAATCAATTAAGAAATATGCTATAACAATACATGATTATCGTTGTCTTATTAGTGGTCACATGCGAGTTAATATTGGTTAGACATACAGCTTAAAATCGATTGATAAATGCAATTATAACATCAACTTTTTCTATCAGTATAGTAATACGGCAATGCATTCATTTTTTTTTCTCATTTTCAATGAATGATATTTCTGATGCCAATCAACCATACATATTTTCATACAGAATCCTACATCTATCAAATTCTCTAAGTTGTAACTCTAAATTAATGTAACAATGATACAATTTATTTCTGGGATAAACAACCAATGCCATTAAATGCTGAATTAAATGAAATTAAATATTTAAAAATTCAATAATTCACTGCTTATAAATTGTTATAATAATAGCATACCAATGTTTTTCTTGCTACAGTCAAATCTTTTTGCCATATTTCGAACTTTGCATAAAATTGCCATATCTTGGAAAATGTAAAATGTTTATATGGAATGAGTTTTACACAGCTTCTAAAAAATAAAAAAAAAAAGAATTGTATATAAAATAAACTGTACCTGTAAAGTTGACGATATTCATCTATATTTTCCGTATCAACTTCTTCATACAAAGCATAATTTATCCACAAATACATATATTGTCTCCAATATTACTTTTCCTGTAAAAGATTCATTTTATGAAAAGTAACTTTAGGATGACTTCAAAATTGTTAAATTGTATTTATTACATTAGTAGAAGTGACATTTTTTATAGCTCGTTCATGTGTTTCTCTTATAACATTAGAATTTCCTTCGGATTCCACTAATCTCAGATAATCGATACCAATAATCGATGCTTAATACCTATTTAAAAATTTTATGAAATTCATGTTATTTTCTTTTATATATATACTTATACAAATTAATATTAATACTTCAAATTTTTTAATTCATATTTCAAATTAAACAAATCTTGATCTGTATAATATGAATTACCTGAATTGTCTTCATACTTCTTTTTGTGTATATTGTAAGCTTTATATATTTCTTCTGTTCTTTATTTTGAAATATTATCTAAAGCATACTTATAAATTATTCTTACTCTATCGTATCATCAAAGGGATATTAAAACTGATTTATTATATACTATCTTAACATAATATTTCTTCCTGTCCTTCTTAAAATCTTGAAATTTTATAAACAGCTTTTCATCTCCAAAAGAGTTAACAGCACGTTTATAAACTTTGCATGCTCCATTTATGAAACCATGAGATTCTTCAAAACGTGCATACTTTATCCAATGTTTTACATCAGGATGATCCATTGAAAAAACGTTCATATATCTCCCTTGTTCTTTGTATTTCTTTATATTATAATTTAAAGTTAATATGCTTGCTAAATGCTATTTCGTCAAGTTCCCATTCTATCCATCGCTCAAAAATTTAACGTCTTCCTACAATAAATCATTATAAAATCAAGTTTCATGATAAAAGAATAATCATCACAAGCTGTGAAAGACGAAAAGTCGGGTGGACAATTCAACACTGAACAGCAGGTGAAGGAGCTGCGAGCCATGCAGCATCAATTATCAGAAATGGTTGGAAGTGTGAGCCGCGACGTGAAATAATTATCCCAAGAAGCACCAGCAAAAAATGTAGTACCAAGAAGAGGGATTGTTAACGCCTTACTGAAAAAAATAAAGGAGATGCTGGATTACTACGATCTGACAGCAAAATAAGAAATCTGGAAAGATAAAATTCGAGTAATCAGGACAAATTTCAACCTATCAGAAACCAGATTGTTAATCGCATTGTGATTATTGGGAAGTGCTAAACAGTGATAAACACTCGTAAGTACGTATCGTTATTGGCGGGCGATTTACTACACCAACTAACTTCTTGCCGTACCATTCGGGTCGGAAACATTCCGGTATAAATGACTCGCGGAAGTATCGAGTAAGGAGCCGGTGTAGTAGGGATAGACAGTCGGAACTGAAACAAACGACATCTTGCAACTATTTATGAAGTAGCAGTACGCTTATTTGTATCATTCGATGTTATTTTTGTGGAATACAAATGGACTTGAACTGAAAACTTTTAAACATTAATTTTATTTGTTCTTTTTTTGTATATTTTTTTGAATAATATACTAAAACTCAAGAAATATAATTAATAATATTATTATTTGAAAACATTACAAATAAGAATTTTAAAACCATAACTTCATTTTTTTCATCGAGTACGTAATAATAATAATCACTACGCCTAAAGATAAATAGCAAAATATAAGAAAAATTGTAGTTATATAAAGATTTTCTCGCCTTAAATAACTATTTTATAGAAAAATGCTAAATATTAATAGATTAATAGTCCTCCGTGGTATGATAACTTAAGAAATATTCTGGTAGATGTAAAGCTGTCTTGCATTTTGTGCTTTTCCAAGTCCTTTTCCGCCACTTATTATGTTTATAGCAAACTTTGCACATTTTCGTTGAATGTTTTTTCCGAAGTGTTGCATCAATATGCTTCGGGAAATGGGCTTAATATTTCGCCTGTAATCGTAATAGTGTTATGCCTTGTGAAGACTTCCCGCGTGTTATATAATCAGGTAGTTGTCCGTGTTTTAAAATTTCTTTTATTGGTTATTTTTTTATGCGTGATATATGAATTAAACAGCCTTTGAGGAATTTCCTCATAATTGGGAAGCAAGTCAACATTTGATCATGAAGATCAACTCTACTAATAGAGTTGAGGGTTCCGTGTCTTCTTAGATAGTTTATCCATCACTTTAATCAGTTCCACTGTTTTGTATTTTATTGCTAGCATATATACGTTACGTTTATCTTTCCATCTTAAAGCTAATAAACCATTGCAAGTTCTATATATATAAGAAATCTGGAAAGATAAAATTCGAGTAATCAGGACAAATATATATATATATATATATATATATATATATATATATATATATATATATATATATATATATATACATATATATATTCCCCTTTCTTTAACTTTTTTATTGTAAATTTCTTTGGCATAATTTTTCTGTTGTACCGTAGCGAGCTGATAATGTTTGTTCTTTAGAGTATCATTTGTCAAGGAATAATATGTATCCTTTATTTATCACGGATTTTGTGCTGCACTATCACTTCGATTACTTTTATTTTCACCCGTATATATTTTCAAATTGCAACAAAACCGAGTATTTGTCCTACATAATTTGTATATTTTTAATCCAAATCTCGCTCGTTTTGATGGATTAAATTGTTTATAAGTAATAAATCTTTTAAACTTCATACACGATTCATTGATGTTAATATTTTTATGTGGTTTTAATTTGACTAAATTTTTCATTCCATAAACTAATGATCAATCTTATTTTTTGAAGCCGGTTATTACTATCAGCTGTTTCATTGCCAGAGAAATGTAAAAATCGTAAAATTTGCCAAAATATTTTAAAAGACATCACTTTTTTAAATATGGGAGTTTCTATACTTCTCTTTTAGACCAGTACATTTGTTAATTAGATTTTTTCATTTGTGTCATAAAAATACAGAGCACATAGTAGGCCTTTATTTCATCATATATAACCAGGAACCTAGCATCATCCATGTTTCTTGTCCTTCTCTCATCATTCATTATTTGATGCGCATAAAGATTTGTTTGCGTAACTATTTGGTATATTCTAAAAATTCTCATCGAACACCAGAAAAAATAATTCTAATAATACTGGATCCGGACTGATTAATTTAAAACGAAAGTGTTCATGTCACAAGATTTAGAATATTTCCAAATTAAATGTGTGCTTTTTCTTCTTTCCAATTTCATAATGCGTTCAATTTATCTCTTGTATTTTCATCACAACTTCCATCTTCTACAATTAATCTTCTCACACGCTTCCTTCACGTCATTGTCAGAATCTTTGTCATTTCTTATCTTATCAATTCTTTCAATACCTAACATTTGAACATCTTCACTACTTTCGCTTTTACATGAACTATTTACACTTTTTGTAACTTCTTTTCTTCTCTTAACCATCGTTGAGGGTTAAGAAAATAAAAAATGGTCAATAATGTTATACCCTTGCTTGTTAGCTTAGACAGTAAAAATCGTAATTAAATCGGTCAGCGTAATAATTTGAACTGAACTATGATTTTAAAAAATTTCTTTCTTCGGCCTAAATTTGCTTAGGTATTAGCCGTTATTTCCATCTTAAAAATATCTATTGACTGGTATACGGCCTGTATTGGGACAAAGAGTCCAACTTGCATTGTTTGATTCAAGATTGTGACCTCGAGCCCAACTAGTGTGATATTCATGCTTGACATGAGATTATGACCACGAGTCTGACTCGTGATATTTACGCTTAGTTCGAAATTCCGAAAATGAGTCAGACAAGTCAACGTATGGCAAGGAGTTAAGGAGAATATTCCATCATCCTAAGGACGTAATCGCAGCGCGAGTGTGCTTTGAAGAGCGTAAGTGGAAGATGACAGGAATATTTCCCGAGTATCTCCATCAAAAGATCATTTTGAGGAACCTGACCTCGATAAGAAATGAAGAGCTGGTTGGTTACATTATTCAGGGCATATCTGATAAACGGATCAAAGATATTGCACGGATTCCAGCACCACAGACAGAGGAAGATCTCCTACGCGCATTTGTGATTATTTCGCTGTGAGAGGAAACAGCAACATAGACACGAGATGAAAATATGAAGAGAACCGAGACAAGCTGGGATATCGCCACCTTTGAATTGCAGAAAAGTCACGAACAAAGGATTCGGCGCAGACGTGAGGACGATGCTGGGAGAATTCCGCGCGTCAGCGGAAATAGACAATAGAACTAGACAAAGAAATAGACAACGAAACTTTCCCAATAACCATCGATGTGTCAGATGAGTCGATAGTGTATGTTCTATTGTTCTTTCGGTTCGTATCTCACACGTAGGATTAAAAAAAAATATCCTACAATAATCCTTAATTTTATATAAAATCTTACCAACAACATTTTTTAACATTATATATATATATATATATATATATATATATATATAATGTTAGAAATATATAAAATGTTAAAAATACACATACACATACACACACATAATGTTAAAGTGCATCTATTAATACGGGGGATTTAGAATCAAATCAACATATACAAAATTTTGATTTGGATTAAATACTTTCAACCTTGTAAACCAAGATCCTATTAGTCTAAGAAAAAATCAATTATATTATACAGAAAGTTACAATTATTGACACTAACATATTAACCCCTTAACTTTTATGGACATATGTATCCGGTGAAGTTTTATTCACAGATTTAACGGAAAAACGAATTCGGATTGCGAAAAGTTGTCATGTACGTACACTTATGCAAACTTTAGCTCTTTAAATCGAAGCATAGACATTTTTAATGAGAGACAATGAAATAAATCGGCATACATCCGGTAAAGAAGAAGAAAATGATTTTGAAATGAAAAGAAAAGAGCTTGTGCTATTCATACTAGCAAAGCGTATAAAGACTGGCACGGCTAAAACAGATATGCGGTAAGCTAAGTGGTCCAATAGAAAAGATAAGATTGATGACTAGGCACACTAACAAGCGTGTCTAGTCATCGAGGGCAAACGTTTCATGAACTAGGTTCTTTGCAGATATTAGGTGTACAACTTTGCTTCCGCAGTTTTTTTTCCGAAATTTACTTGCTTCTGAATCATTTTGATTCAGTCTTTGAGGCATTTTGAAATTGCTTGTTGAGTCACTCCCAATGATCGTGCAAATTCTTCTTGACTTTGACACGAGTCTTCATTAATTAATGCCTCCAATTTTGCATCTTCGAAAACTTTTTCTCTTCCACCGCTATGCCGATATTCGACGTGAAAATCACCGTTCTTGAAGCGTTGAAACTACTCAGGACACGTTCTTTCACTAATAGCGACTTCACTATAAGTATTTGAGAACATTCGATGAGCTTCTGCCGCAAATTTCTTCATATTGAAGCAGAAAATTAAAATCTCCCGAAAATGACGAGAATTTGGCTCGTAAACTGACATTTTAAATCGAGAATAACTTTATGATACAGACACAAATCGACTAATGTTTCTATGGGGTTATGTTGACAGATGCCCAAGTTTATTGAATGACGTCTATGATCTATTTATTTCGATCATTACTTACCGCCAAAGTCATCTATATAGGAAAACGGCGGAAGAAACAAATTTTGATCACCTATTAGTATACTACAGGATGGTCTCAATTATTTTATATAACATTATGAGATCCAGATTTAAATATGGATCCAGAACCAAAAGAAATAACCATAATGGGCCAATCATTGCATTATGGACCTATTAGTGATTTGTCTATGTGCGCGTGGAAGCCAAATTTTATGACATGTGAAGAAATGACAGAAGCATACGAATATGGAATTTTGAAACTGAAAGTTTAATCATGCTTAAGCAATACGAAGAAGGTATTTGTTCAATTGCTTTACATCCAGTGGGTTTATTTTGTCTTGTTGAATTTGTTGACAAACTTCGTTTTATGAGTATATCCATAGATGATTTACTGCCTATGTATGAATTTTCAATAAGAAATTGTAAGACTGTAGTTTTCTGTCAGGGCGGACATTTTTTTGCTACTGCAAATGGAAATCTTATACAAGTTTATACAACTATTGGATTTTATAATCGTTTCCTATTGATGAAAGGGCATATAGTAAGAATAAAAGGTTTCATTTGGTCTCAAACAGATACCAAATTAATAAGCATAGGTGGAGAGGGTGCCATTTATGAATGGGATCTAAATAGTGGACACCGTACTCCAGAAATCATTTTAAGAAATATCATTTTGTATGATATTGCAATTGCTGCCGATTAATCGTTTTTATATTATATCGCAAATGCTGATCCAATTCGTAAGATTAAGAATGATACAGTAAAGAAAAATACGTATCTACCCTAAGAATTTAATTTTTAAAAAGATATATTTATTGTTATTAAGTTTTTATATAGGATGTATCTGAGTTTACCTTAATGGATAATGTAATATATCATATGGTAATGGGTAAGAATTTCTATTTGTGATTTGTTTGGGAGGTATTATAGAGTGTCATTGAAATGTCCTCTTCAATTATCTGTTGAATTTGTAGATTTTTTTATTCATTCTAATGATATTACAAAGGTGATATCCTCACTTAAGGATTATCCTCACTTTTTACTTATAAATGAAATAAGTTTATGCTTATTTTATTTCAATTTTATTCCAGATAGCTCTTTCTTATAATGAACAGTAAAAGTGTATAACATTTCTAATCGCGCCCTGTTAAATAATTTTTCTCATCCTCCTTTACCGCGTTTTGTTCGTATTATTAAACAAAAAAAAAATAAATAAATAAAACGAAAAAGAATGGAAAAATGGAAAAAAAACAGCAAACGAACAAAGAAATAAAACACCGTTTCTCTTTAAACGTCTCTGATAAACACGAACAATCAAACTTACACTCTCCCCTACCTCCCCACTCATCCAGCAGATACATATATATACATATATACTCGTACGTGTGCGAATGACGTATTACGTACTTAAATTCACTGCCAACAGAACGAATATATAGCATTCGGCTTGCAACTGCGAAAGAAGAAAGTTCTAAGTGCGACTCCGCAGGATTCCTAAAATTGGATTTATCCCTCTACAAGAGGGAGCTTCCTTCAAGGAACAATTCTCCTTAGACCTCTTGCGTTTTTGTGATTGTGCTCGTCGAGACTAGAAGATTCGTCCATCGCTCTTGAATATATCCAGGGACCCGGCTCTGGCCAGTTCGATGGAGGAGCACTTCCTAGCACTTAAAGGCTAATTCCAGGGAGGCGGACAGGCCTTAACCACACAAGAAATTCAAAAGAGGGCCCCTCTCTTCCTCTTCAACATCTAAAGTTAACTCAGGTATGGATTGCGAAATTATTCAGAAATTTCCCACCTCTAATTTATACGACTTCTTATCCAAGGATGATACACAAGACAACACTTCACAGCGGACCAACACAAACTCAGCTTTTAAGCATCAATCCACTGGCAAAAAATCGCCCCCTATTTACGTGCATGGCAGATTTGAAAAATATTCTTCACTAACCACCATATTCAAGAAAGAATACAGTGGTAAATCTCAGATGAAATATTTAGGCAATAAGATCAGGTTTAACTTCGAAAACATTGAACTTTTCAAGAAATTCAAGGCTCAGTGTCTTAAATTAAAACTACCTTTCCACACATACTCAACAAAGCAAGAAAAAATCCTTGCGGTTGCCCTAAAGGGGCTTCCCAAGTTAGAAAGCTCAGAAATACTCCAAGAGCTTCAAAACCAGAATATATAAGCATTGTTTTGTACTGAGATCCAAAGGGATTCTAATTCCAAGTATCCGATCTACAAAATCACTTTTCCCGTTGAGGTTACCCTCCAGCACATTAGAAAGGTGTCTAGTCTCTTCCTCATCAGAGTCTACTGGGAAAAATTTAATAGTTCTAAGCCATTCATACAGTGTTTCAGATGCCAGGCTCATGGGCACACCTCCATTAATTGCAGCAAAGATTTCGAATGTGTGAAATGTGCTGGTTCATATGACTCTAGGGATTGCCTCAAGACTCCCGACACTTCGGCCACATGTGTAAACTGTAAAGGCGATCATACGGCCAATTATTTCAAATGTCCTGCACTTTTAAACAACTATCTTGGTAAAAAAGTTGCCAAAACTCCACGCCCCACAGTCTCACATCCTGCTATTAACACACAAACTATTATTTCCCAATGATTCAACCCAGTTAATCCCTCTAAATCATATGCCCAAGCCCTCACTAGCAACAGACCTCAACCTACCTCTCATAAGACAACCTCATCTACAACAACACCTGAAAAATCCACTGCCGAATTTACTTCTGTCTTCCAAACTCTCGTTGGATTAACCAGGGATATCAAGGAATTATGCGCTGGAAGCTAATGATCCAGGCATATAAAAATCTCAAAAAAAAAAAAAAAGACTTCTCACTTGTACTTCTAATACTGAAAAATTCATGGCCTTAATGGACATCGCGGACCAGTTAGATGCCCGTTAGTTCCATTCTACTCTGGAATGCGACTATCATCAAAAACCAAACACATGAGCTCACTCTCTTCCTGGAAAAGTACTCTATACCTGTAGCTATCCTTACCGAAACCTGGCTTAACCCTGGCGACCAGCTCTCCGTTTCCAACTACTCAGTCATCAGAAGGAACAGACCCCAGAATCCGGGAGGTGGGGTAGTCATACTTATCCACAAAAACATCTCCACTCAGTCAATCCACCAACCGAATCTAGATTTGGAATATGTTGCTATTAAACTGCTCACTCCCACTCCACTCATAGTTGTGGAGGCATAGATTCCTCCACAAAATCCGATAGATCCCAAGTTCTTATATAAACTAACTACTCTTAATCCCACCACTCAGCTCATTATTGCTGGAGACTTCAACGCGAGGAATGTGTCCTGGAACAACCACCGTAATAACTCAAATAGTAATATTCTAAGGAATTTGATTGATAAGCACCCAATCAATGTTCTCTTCCCTGCCTCTCCTACCTTTCTAAGAGCTAAGAATACTTCTACAATAGACATTTTTCTAGCCAACATTACGGTATCAACCATATGACCTCTCTTCTTCTCACCTTCCAGTCATTCTTGATATTGACTCCTCAAACCCAATCTCTATTCTAAAAAAGTATCCAACCACTGACTGGACTGCCTACAAGCAGCTAGCCAGTAATTATATTATCAATAATAACATCATTTCTTTTGCCGAAGTAGATTTTGAAATCAATAGATTCAACAGTCAAATCAATATGTCTTTTCGCAAAGCTACATCTTTTTCCCTCCATCATAATAGATAGTTTCCTTACTTGCCAGAGATACATGCGCTAATTAAAGAAAGAAATATAGCTCGCCATAACTTTCAGCGCACTAATAATCCATATTTCAGACTTCTGAGGAACATGCCCTCTCAACAAATTCACATCTTCTTAGACGTGAATCTAATCCATTTCTGAATGGAACAAAAAACTTTCCAAACTAAAGGTCCAAGATCACTCCCTCTGGAATCATTACAAAATTTTCACTAGGAAAAAACTTCCCATCCCTCCTTTGGAAGATCCCAATAACAATAGTCTCCATGACGACGCAAGTAAGGCCAATTTACTAGCAGATACTTTCCAACAAATCCACTCTGATTCCTTGCATGCTGTATCCTTTCATGAAGAGGCAGCTAACCAAATCATTAACAAAATTTAAAATTCGGTTCCTGAATTTGCTTACTCCAGCTTCTCGACACAGTACCTAAGAAACATAATTAAATCTCGTCCAAACAACAAATCTCCTGGTGTCGATAAGATCTCCGCTCTTCACCTTAAGAACCTCCATAAGAAGCTTTTGATCCAATTATACTATATTCTTCAAGTTACTCTAAGGGTTAACTACTTCCCAAAATCTTGGAAGCTAGCAGTAGTTATTCCAATCCCTAAGCCGGGGAAAAACAAGATCCATCCCAGCAGTAATCTCCCAGTTAGCCTACTTAGCATCTACGGGAAAATATTAGAAAAAATAATTTCAATAGAGTTCAAAAAACATATGTATTCCAAAACATATTAGCGGATCAACAATTCGGTTTTAGAAATAATCATTCAACTACTTTACAACTCATCAGAGTTATTTACCACATAGCAGATGAGCATAATAAAAATAGGCTAACTGGCATGATACTTCTCAAACTCAACTAGACTCGGTATAGCACAAAGGCCTTCCCTTAAAACTGTATAATAAATTCTCAGATCATATCCTGAAAATCATTAATAGTTTTCTAAATGATAGGCTCTTCATGGTCAGAGTTAATAAAGATATGTCCAGCACCAGAACAATTGATGCCTCAAGGCTCAATTTTGGGCCCTATACTATTTAACATTTATATTAACGACATTCCAAAAATCCCCAAGACGCAGCTAGCCATTTTTGCTGACGACACAGCTATTCTTGCCTCCTTGTGGTCCCCTATTTACCTGCAAAAGTACCTTCAGGATCACATAAACAATAATGTTTATGTATAGACATAACTTCTTCTGCGAATGGAAGCTTAAATTAAATCCTTCCAAGTCAGAAGCTATTATTTTTCATAGAAAAATGATTAACAAATTTAAATACCCGCCACCCGTTAGAGTTTACTCGGTTGATACTCCTTGGAGAAACAAAGTCAAATATCTAGGCTTAACTATCGATCACGCTATTAGATGGAAACCGGCTATCGAAGAAAGAAGGACCAAAGCTTATGTTCCTCTTAAGAAGTTATATCCACTCCTAGTTAGAAACAGTTCCCTTCCTATTAAACTTAAAAGGCTACTTTACCTAACTTGCGTACGTCCTATCCTAACGTATGGCGCCCAACTATGGTGAGGAGCTCCCCGTACCACTCTCAATAGATTACAAGTTATTCAAAATTTTTATCTCCGTCTCTTCTTCAAAAAGAAGGGTGAGCGCATTAGCAACTCCAAGGTGCACTCGTTGGCTAATATCCCCCCTCTAAAAGAAGGAGACAAGTTCCCTTGCCAGTAACTCTGCTCATCAGATCCAAAAACACAAAAGCCCACTCTTCAAGCAACTAAGTCTATCCGATAGAAATAATATCCCATATAAAATTAAAATGAATCTCCCTACTCTTCTAATTTAAGCTAAATTACAGGACTCTACTTAACTCCAGTCTCGCTTCAATTCCATCGCCTACTCTACTCATCTCTTAAAGGGGTTCATCTTTTCGGTATCCTACAAGAACTCCTGCGGTTGGCAGGTCAGTTGTATTTGATCCATGAAGGACTAAGTCCTTAGGTTCACGTCGTACAGGTTTTTGAAAATTTTATCCCGTATCCCATTGATGCTCTCAATACTATTATTCATGTTATCAAGCCTAAATATTCAGTGTTAATGTAGGTTGAGGGGTCCTCGTAACATTAGGTACTGCACCACTCATCCAAGGGAAAAACATAAAAAAAAAAAAAAAAAAAAGAAAATGTATGAGTAATAACAAACCATCGCGGCATAGAAATAACACATATGATCAATGATATCATATAATTTCACCAACAAATTTGTTTTACACGTATGTTTTATATTATCTATAGAAAAATACAGGGCCATGTTAAATCGTCGTATTTCATGTGACTAGAATCCCGAATTGTGGGAATTTAGACCTTAACATTTATCAATCCATGAAATATACTCGCTTCGTCGAAATCGTTTGAACGTACCGTCAAGGAAACGAACTTATCACTAGTACTATCACCTACTACTTTAAAACTTAAAAAAAAAAAAAAAAGAAATTTCTAATTTGTTCTTTTGTCCAAGGTATTAGGTATATACCTGGTATGGCGAAGTGCATCACGGAATCTTCAGGTTTACGTCGTCTTTACGTTCACACTGTTGATCCAGGAACACTTCTCAATGAACGAGGGTTTATCAGGGAAACGAGTTAAATTCACGTACGAATGCAAAATGAAACACACTGACAGACATATTTATTCAAATGGAAACCTTCAAGCTGAACTGATCAAGTCTCTGGTCATAGATTTAGGTTGATTTTGGATTAGTGATTAGAATCAACCAAGATTTAGAATGCCAAGCCTAAAAGCACCTTCTCAAGATGCTTGTGCCTACTAGTGCTACAGGCTACTGCCAACAGTGCTGTTAGGTTCTAGGTGGGCAAATCACAAGTGGCAAACAATACCAATTCTCTCAGGCTGTCTAAGCAGCTTAAGTGGTTGCCTATGTCTCGATGTCTCTCTCTCATTGTGAAGAAATATCGGAACGCTCATCTTTACACAGGAAATGGGAGTGATTGGGACTCCGTGATAGGACTTGACTTTTAGGAGGATAGGAGGAGTCTTATCACAAGCTGTTCATAACTGGGGCTGCCATAAACATGGCTGCTTGGAGAGAAATGGTGAAGGCTAGAGTACAAATAAGAAGTCAGGCAGACGATAATGAATCTGGTGATAGTGACACAACTATCCTCTCTGGCCTTTCAAATGAAAGCAGTTCCCTACACTACCCTAAAGAAATAGATACTGCTAAACCAGATACCTCCAGGTCATATGCTGGTCTGCCCATCAACTTAAGAGGTGGTATCAGTCAGGTGAGATTGGCTGACCTACCAGAGAACATAAGGAGTCAATTACTCCACATGCATAGTTGCCTAATAGCAAACCTCAAGAGCATTGACTGGAATGCATTGATAGGGTCACTAGAAATACCAGAAATACCAGATGACAAATTTATGGGAAAAGCTAACCGAATAGTAAAAACATGCAAGTCCCAAGGGTATGACCCCACTCACATTCTGAGGTATATAGTCCAGTATTGGATTGTTGGTAAGCAGGCACCCAAGAAAGTATACAAGCTGTTCTTTGTTGTTGAAGGGGTAGGAAAGAAATTTAACTACTCAAACCACGAGCTACTGATGGAAGATGTCCAATTTCTCATGGTAGTGTTCTTCAACAAAGATACAACGATACAGAAACTCATGAAGAAATCCTATCCTGATATAATAAATGTAATACGCATGTTATTTACAAAATATGATATACAGATAGATAAGAGTCCAAAGATACTGTCCAGGATTAGTGCTATGTTTGCACCGATGATCTGTTTGCTATACCATAGGGGACTTGCGAGAAATTTGATCAGTTCTTCCATTTTGGGTAAACATCTCCCTCTGGTAATCTTCTCACCCATGTTTCCATCAGTGATGTCCCGCTCTGTGAAAATTTAAGGTAAAAGTCAAAACATCCACCCACGGCTAATGACGGTGGCTATTCTCGTAGATGACGTGCTTCATCAAAGAGACAAAAAGACCCCACTACATCAACTTTGGACTCACTATTTGGCATCTTTTAACTCATCCGTTCTGATTTCTCAGCAACGACATGAACTGTCTACAGAGTTTGGAGTGGTGGAGGATGACATATTCTGTACATCAGTTACCTCCATAAGGAGCAAATGCATCAATTTAATAAAAGAAAAACGACACCATGATAGGATTAATGAAATCCTAGTTGAAATGGAAACAACAGAATGAAGTCAATAGCCGTATTATGTAAATCTTAGGCATTATTGTCATGGAGCAAGTAAGCTTGTTGAGGGGCCATTTGCATGACCTTTGTAAAATAGCATCTACTTCTATCCCTCTTCCCATCTTGACGCACAAGGCTTCGTTTTTCTTTTGACATCTGACATCATGTCGTCAAATGTCACGCACACTTGCATACGTCGCTATCGAATATCGGCAACAAGATCGAGATGTCGATATCATTTCATCATTTATACCTTTAGTGGACTAATTTCTATCTTCTAATTGTTTTCCTTCTTTCGTCTGAGTGAATCAAAAGATCGTATAAGCTAGTTAATATTCGCTCAAAAGGTGATTTAGTATTACAGTGACAACTTATCTTCAGCAAAACAGCAACTTGGTCGAGTAATTGAATACCATCCCGCTTGGTCATGATGAAAACAAGTTCATCTGTACTAAAACACCCAATTTCTTAGATACGTGTACTATCGACAGATACATACATGCCTCCGACAGCATAGAAATTTGACACATTCACTGTGGCACAGACCATATAAGCTTCATAACGAACCGTTTTCCTGTAGGCGGCCTATTTATCATTGAATTTGAAGCTGATATTTCCGTCATTTTTACACATTTTTTAACAAGATGAACGGTAATTAAGTCTTGACAGGGTAAAGTAAAATAATCTGGTGTTCCAATAGCACTAAAAATGGAAAAATACTCCCTGTTATCAATATCACATTGTGGCATTCAAGCTTTGATTCAAATGAAGTGTTAAGTTCTGATTCAAAAGATTCATTGGGTAATGAACATTTTCAGGTATATGGTTCCTCCGAAAAAGTAATCGAATCCAATGAAAATGATGAGGAGTGTGTTTGCGACGATGAATTTGTTACAAATATATTTGTAAACAACAATGTATCTGATAGGTGAAAAAATGTTAATGTGACAAATCAATTACTTTCTCCACATTTTGATTCAAAAGAAAGATATATTATTTCGAAACATATTAGTAAACCTTTAACTTTTTTCAAATTATTTATCTCTCATGATATAATAGGTATTATGGTGAATGAAACCTATGGTTATGCTTCTCAAATGATTGAAGCATCTGATTTGAAAAGATCCGTAAGATTGAAAATTGGACACCTATAATAATGAAAGAAATCATATCAAAGTGGTTAATAGATATTCTAACAATAAATGTTTATTACTTCTATTTTTCGATTTCAATTAACTTTTAGGAATATGATAAATAAATTGCGTGCAAAATAGTTATAGGGTCAATGTTAGTTCGTAAAAAGTTTTGTTTATCTTATTCTTAATTATACAACTTACTTAAATATAAAGTAAGCAATAGATATTTGTGAATCGAATTTATTGTCTGTCTCTCAATTAATAAATTATCATGTGTTAAAGTCAATGCATCAGTGCACACTCATGATCTTCTTGATCAAGAACCACTTTTGTAGAAGAATAATAGTACGCAAATGTTATAATTAAAAAACTTTGTACCATAACGAATTTTTATCACAAATCATACTAAGAGATACATTTTTACTTTTATTAAAATGACTGCATTTCACCGATAATATGGCTGATTATGGCGAAGACAGATTATATAAGATAAGGCCCTTAATACACTTGTGATCGATAAAAGTATAATTCCTTGACAAAAACGTTTACTATTTAAACAATACATTAAAAGTAAAACTAGAATTTGTGGGACATTAAGAGCTAATAGAAAAGATTACCAAAATCAATCAGGAAAAAGAGGTTGAAAAAGAAGATTGAAAGAGAGGAGCGGATGTATTTATTAGCTAAAGGCGATGGTCAAGTAACAAAAGAAGCAAATGTAAGGAATGTTATCAAGAATTAAGGTAAAGTATGATTAGTAGACAAGTTTATAAAAAATGCAAAAAAGTCACAACCTTTTGTGAAAAATGCAGTGGAAAACTATCGTATTGCATACCATGCTTTAAACAAATACACCAAACTCTAAATGAGCCAGTTACAAGCCACTTAGAGAAACCCTCACTTTTTATATTCATAATAAATTTCCCTAATTTCCGCTATTTAATACTATTAAATGATAAAATTTTTTTGGCCATCGAATACAAAATATTTTATTTCAGAAGCCAATCTGATTAATTCCATATTTTAATGTTAGTCGTTGCAATAATACAATTCAAATGCAGTAGCAAAGCCTTAATGATAATATACGGATTTTTTCTCAACAAAACCTTGAGAAAATTCCATCATTAACAGAAAAGTAGCTATTACACAGCTACCAGTAGATAAAATGTGCAGGATAAAATTAGAAAGATCTAAACCCTATGTCAAACAATTCAAATATGAATTTAACCAAAATTCAGAATTTAATGCTATTAATATAAAAAAATCTGTTGCAGGAACTAGATCTAAAAGATGTAGACCAAACATTGTTATACTCTACAGGTAGGACTATTAAACATGATTATTATGAAAACTTAAGAACTAATTGACAGGACCTCAAATACAGCTGACGAAGAAGACATCATTTGTGTTACTGTGGAATCAATCTACACAAACTAATAATAATAATTGTAACGGTAACAGAACAGTTATTATTCATTTTAATGACAAATCTTTAATAAAAAGTTTTATTCGTTATTATCTGGTTAATTTGATATTTAAAATAATGAAGTGTTTACCATGTAAGTGATGAAAAATTTTATGTAACAATGTACCATTCATCACCTAAAATATTGTGAGATATATTGTATAGAATCACTAATGCAATAACAATCTCCAGAATTGTCAGAAATGGGGAAATTTAAAACTAAACTCAGACTATTTGTCACCCATACAAATAACACCTGAATATAAGCATTCATAAAATTATAGAAACAAAGGAGAAAAGAAAAAACGAGAATTAATATATCAATTGCTGAAAATCCTTAATTAAAAATAGATTAAATTGCTCTAAATTCAACGGATTATGATTCTATAAGTCTCTTTGATTTATAGCAATTATGTTTATTCGATTTTTGTAAAGCAATGACTGATGAGATTCTTCTTTCATTAACAAGATTGATTGAATATATTTCATTCAATTATATATATATTTCATAAGTAATATTTCATTCAAAGATAATAAAAAAAAAAAACGCCGGACGATTCCATACAAGTGGTTATTGTAATAAAAAAACTAGCTCATGAACCACCACTTGATTTTCAAAATCTATGAGTCGTGATAGTGTACTTGCTCATTGTTTGGTATTTCGATACCTAGAATCTAGATTGAATTTAAATAGATTAAGTATAAAATAATAAATGTAAGATATACTACATAACTACTTTTTTAGACAATATCAAGTGAATTAATGCCCGATTTTATCACTAATATCACCAGGAAACACAAACAAGAGGCGTTAACTCTTAATGGTCGTAAATTACCTCTCACGTGATAACAGTACTTTGTCGCTGCGATCGAATGCTAAATGAGAAGTGACAAGACGAGTCCTGTCGAAACTCGCAACAGAAAATCATTCCTTCATGTTGGAGATAGTGTCAAAAAATATCATACATTAAAAACTTATAAATAATTATTTGGAACTCATATATTTGTAATACTCCTTCAAAAAATAAATAATTTCTAACAAAAATTCTATTATTATAATACTAAAAATTGTCCACATATTTATTGAAACCAACTGCTACCTAGTGAGAACCATGTATAAAAAACTAGCGTCTGATAAGGGTTAATTAATTGCATAATTAATTAACAACTTGAACCAATGAAACAAGAAAATACTATACTAAACTAATAAAAATAAGTATGCGTATAAAATGAAACCCATAAAAACACAATTAAAAATATACCACTCATGAATAAATCCAAAAAAAAGTTACTAAACGTCATACTTATCAATAATTTATAGAAAAAATTACCATAATTCAGATCATTATTTCTAAGCGGTATGATAAGCACTAGAAAAACTTAAATTTGTTCACTCACTACTTAAGAAGTTCTACGATGGCTCCAAAACATTCATCCGCGTTGTAGATATAAATCGAAGTAGATTGATTCGGAACAGATCAATAATGATATAGGTGGTAGTTGTAGGTAGTATATTGATTGAAATTGTAATGATGTTCTGAAAAAGGATAAAAAAAAATTTTTATTAAACTTATTATAATACAACAGATTATAAAATTATATCGACTGTAAAATTACAACATTTATTTACTATTATGCTTTTATAGAAATGGTTCGTGATCAAAAAGATAATGATGCATTGAGTAATAAATTGAATCTAATATGCGATACTTTATTAATTCAGAGAAGGATGATATATTCAAATAAAAAATATTTATCTTTCGTTTTATATTTAAGAACAGTGACTATAAGAGAAAGATAAATAAAACTTTTTACGAACGAACACTGATTCTATAACTGTTTTGCATCGAATCTATTTAGCATATTCTAAAGAGTTTATTGAAATCCCAAAACGTAATGAAGTGAAAATTAACGGAAAAATAGTCTACTTCACGATTCTTCTTTTATTTTATCAAAACAAAGATCGATTCATTACTTGTTGCACAAATGACTACACAATGATGATCTGAAATTAAAACGAAAACAATATTTTAGCATCCTTGTATAGTTATAGTAACAATGGAATAATCAAAAACATTATGAAATAAAAAAGATTAATAAACAATATCAACTATTACCCATAATAAGAGTGTTTAATAATAATTATTTTTCGTCTTGATCTGCACAGTTCACACCGTCAATAATCCCTTCCTCCGCTACTTAAATTTACTATCCACAACTGATTAACTGCATCTTATTGAAAACGAACGCCATGCAATTTACAAGACACGGTAGTATTAAATAATGATGATCGTTTTTTAATAGATACACTTGTGTTTAGCTACATACAAAATGCGATACAAAATATTACATTGTTCGGAAAGTAATTTCGTTTTTAATTGTATTTTTTCACAGCCAAATTCACACTTAAGCCGCCTAATCATTGTATATTTTGACAGCTGATATAGCAAGGCTTGCTTGTGAAAAGGTTCGATTGTTTCTACGCAGTAGCTTTTGGTTGGTGCCCTTTTATATATGGAAAGTGAAAAGCAGTATTTTCGGCGTATTTTACTTTTTTACTATCGAAAAGGTAAAAATACTGTTCAAGCAAGAAAAAAATTATCCGATGTGTATGGAAAATATGTATTGACAGAACGCCATTGCCAAAACAGGTTTGCAAAACTCAAGATCGCTGAGAGATTAAATTTATCGATTTCGACCGTTCATGATCATTTGAAACGCCTAGACTTAATCTCAAAGGTTATGTTAATTTTAATATTAATCAGTTATTCAGTTGTTAGATTAATTTATTAAGTTGACTAATATGTAAGATAATGGTAAGTTAGTAATAAGGTAGCTTTAGCAGATGTCAGATAGTTGTAAGGGTAGGCATAAGTGCCTTCAAAACCTAAGGGGAGGAATAAAATATCTATCTATCTATCTATATAAATTATGAGGGTCAAATATAAACTATCCGATTTTTGCAATAACTCAAAATATACACAGGATAAGATAAAATTAACTCTACTGACAGTGGATCCGAGTGTTACAATAAAATATAAATTATGCAAGTCAAATACAAACAATCCGATTTTTGCGATAACTTCAAAATATACACAGGATAAGATAAAATTAATTCTACTGACAGTCGATCAGAAAGTGTTACAATGAAATTAGCAGAATCTATATTACATAAAGGTTATACGACTTTTTTAGATAATTGGTATTCTTTACCTGAATCATTTCCAACGTTATTCAAAAATTAAACAAACATCATCATTACTGTATGCTGTGATAAATGTAATAATAAGATTTGATTAAAAAAATATTACGTAAAGGGGAATACATCATCAGAATCTGTAATAACTTATTAGTTTTGAAACTAAACGACAAGCAAAATGTAGACAATATTTCTTCAAAACATACAAAAGTAGTAATGACACAACTAGTAGAGTCTACATTCAATACAGTTTTGTAAACAGACTGTATTGTGGAATATAATAAAAGTATGGGAGTGGTTGTTAGTCATTAATACCAAATGCTGGCATGCTTTCCAATTATGAGGAATCTTAAGAAATGATACAAGAAAATTTTCTTATAAATATCTGATCTTCCATCAGGCGCCTGTCCAGGTGGCACATTAGAAAATGCTCACTGGTATTATCTGAAAGGTACCGAGAGAATAAAATATCCGGGATAGGCCAAAGTTAGCGAAACGAGCAATGAATAAAACGTTAAAGGATGTGAATACCACAGGTGGCAGTCTGGGAAAACCGAGAAATCTACCCTCTTCGGAGGCAGACCTCACAAATTATGAGAGAAGTCAGTTACAGTTTTCTTAACGTTTATGCGATTCTCGCATCCATTTGTGGAGTGCTAGCGAGGTAGTCCAGAAAGGTGTTATTCAGGGTAATCTGAGACTGGTGGCAGCAGTATTGAATATTGCGAGCTCTTCCCCAGGCAATGCTTTACATTACCACAATTTTGACAAGGTCTTAGTACTCCTTTCTAATCTTCTATCGTTTAGTTGTTATTAAAATTGTTACTCATGATCATAGTATAATCTTATCCGAATTTAGGCAGATTCTTGCAATTGAGATTTTCAATGTTATACTACCACTTCGTCCCATGTTCCGTAAAGAGCAGAAT
This sequence comes from Dolichovespula sylvestris, assembly GCA_918808275.2. Taxonomy (NCBI): domain Eukaryota; kingdom Metazoa; phylum Arthropoda; class Insecta; order Hymenoptera; family Vespidae; genus Dolichovespula; species Dolichovespula sylvestris. The sequence goes on along the minus strand of OU964985.1, from coordinate 597,386 downwards.
AAATAGTACGAGAGTACGTGCTTCTGTGCCTATTGTCTTGACCAAAATGCCTCATGGTCATGCTATTTAATTTTAAGCTATCGATTATTAGCCTTCCATATTCCAAATATATTTGTCCGTTCTAATGCATCTGAGCGTATTGATTTCTACTGACATCGAGAAGGTAATCATGTTTGCCGTTGTATACTATTAAAATATGAGAGTTTATTTAGTATACCAGTTTAAGGCTTTGCATTCTCTGAAAAACTAGGAATGATTAAATCACGCTCCCCTTGCCTACCGATCGACTTACCTCACACATATGCGCGCGCGCGCGCGCACACACACACACACACACTCGCACGCGACTAATTAGCTATGGAACCTTCCATCTCACATATATATGTTCAGTTGTAAATATCTTTCGATATATTTTGCAATAATATCGTAAATATTTACACAGATTTTGTAGAAAGGTTCCCAGGGAGATGCTACGATCACGCGTACGGTGGTGTCGCTTATTTTGTCAAAAATAATAATTAATATTTATATATTATATGAAGATTGTTCCTTAATTTTTATGGAAAAAATTGTTAGATGATGCACTCTTGTCTCGATAACTTATAAAGAAAATGTAGACGTGGAAATTACAGAGCTTTGATATCTTTCATATCTTATTAATCTATATTCTATATTATATTATTTATCTAAATATATATAATGGTATTTATTATTTTTTATAATCTATGCAAATATTACCTACATTGCGTCCTATCTAGCACAAATTACTGCGAGATGTATGCCATTATCAAATAATATAAATATAAGAGACTAAACAGTATGAGTTGGGCCTACTAACACTGTTCTAACTTATACTAACCCAATTGTTATGTTACGAATGAGAGGAGTATAATCTACACAAGCTTATACATCGATACGTGATACGTCGATAGTAAAGATAGTATCTCTGTAGTATTTATAGTTCATATTTCGTCATCTATATGACCTAGAAGTCACATGTTCAAATGGAAAGTGGTGAATTATTATTACAAAGTAACAACTTTTTTTACCTCCGTTCCATATAAAGCTGGAGCTGATGAAAAACTTTATAAAGGTAATAGACAAGGACAATGAAGGTTTTAAATATCTAAAAACAAAATTGCCTCGAATCAACGACGCCAAATTAAAAGAAGGAATTTTCGTACGCTCTCAAATTCGAGAGCTAATGGAGGACATAACATTTAAATCAGAGCTGAATGAAGAAGAAAAATAGCTTGGAATGCTTTTGAAAAGTGTGTCAAAGTTTTCTAGGAATTAAGAAAGCAAAGAACTATCAGGAAGTTGTTCAAGAACTTCTTTCTTCTTACGAAGCACTTAAGCGCAATTCATTTTTTAGATTCTCACTTGAATGTTTTCCTCGCAAACTCTGAAGTAGTATAGGATGAAAATGGTGAAAGGCTCACCAAGCATATAAAATACAAAGAGAAACAATACAGTGAAAAATAGTCAGAAGTAATGCTTGCAGATTTTTACTGGTTTATTTGTTGTGAAACTTCAATAGAGACCATGAAAAGGAAAAAAACTACTAAGTGAAGCACTGTTAACGAAGTAGTTCGATTTTATTTTTCAAAAATTTTAATATTTTTATAAAAATTACCAAAATAAATAAATGTAAAAGTCAGAAAATTTGAAGGAAGAATGTAATTTATTTATAAAACCATTACAAAAATCTGTATATGATATATAGAATTTAATACCAGATTTAGATGCAGCATCAACAAATCTATAAAAACATATATAATAATTAGAAAGAAGAAAAAGAATTTTTCTCTTGTAGATTAGTGCTCATATTGTTTTCTTTTCTTTTATTTTTTTTTTATACTTTGAAAGTGCATATATCACTCTTCGTATTTATTATACCTATTTCGAACTATTCATTTTAGTTTCATATTATTTCAGTATTATTCATATAGTTCGTTCGATATGTTTAAACAATCTCATGTGTGGTCCTTTGTTTTGATGACTATATAGACTCATGAGTGTTGTATTGACATTTAGTGGGTAGAAACCAAACAAACCCATAACTCGTTTTCTCAAGGAGTCTACTTTCACTGTTTATTTGTTGCCCGGCTCGACATATTATTGACGACTACGAACTTGATTAAAAATGCCTAAGCCCGGACAAAAGTGAAAAAGTGTTTTTTATTTACACGTTTTCTTAGCGATTATCCAACGAATTCCCAAGGGTATATATTCTCAGTAATTATATCGCCCTTGGGAGGAAGTATTGTAAATTATCGAGGGTGGGTGCACATGGGTGTCAACAATATATTTTTCTCATTTGAAACTATTAATGGAGATCTATATTCACTTGATCGTATTACGATAGATAGAATAGCCTATATAAAATTTGTTGTTCATGTGTTTATAGTTTATACATATATGTATAAGATATTATAATAACAAAATATTAAATCTCTACGCGTAATAATAAATAAAAAGTTGTAAAAATGTTCCATAGATCAATATTTTTAATCAGACGTGCAAATTTAACTTTAATTTAATAACTTTACTGAACTTTACAATATTATATACTACGACTCTTTCCTCTTTCTCTGTTTTAATCAAGGCTTTACTCTTTGTTGGTCCACTTAGGATTACACGTGGTAATCTTAATTTTGCTCTCTGATCTCTTCCTCACATTGATTTAATCAAGATGGTCCTTTCCGTTGTTCTTTTCCGATCACGTAAACCCTATAGCCTTACTCATCCTTTCTCGCATTCGTGCATACTCATTCAGTAACTCTTATTGCCCTTATTCCTATCCCTTGTTTCGTTGCCTACCTTACCAACGCCGCACTTTTATTTCACTCACTCTCTCGATATTACAATCCTCTTCTCTTCCTCTCATAAATAGCGCAACTCACAAAGGACAGACCTCGCTGTTCGACTGTCGACCAATTTGTCTCTCTCATACACACACAGCTATTAATGCCAGAACCTTCCATCTTTTATTCGACTATCAATAGATTTATTTATCTCATACACACATGTACAGCTAACTAACTCTGGAACCTTCTATCCCTTGTCTAATATCTGTAGGTTTATCCCCCACATACAACGCACATAACTAACCAATTCTAGGATTTTCCATCTTTTGTTCGACTGATAGATTTACTTATTTCATGTACGCTTACATATAACTCTGGCATTTTCTCAAAATCTCCTAAGAAAAGCACCATGCCACAAAATCTTCTATAAGATACCACCATCAACTGGCTCGTTGGAAGATTTAGTTTGGATGTATCTTTTCCCTCTTTCTCTCCATTTTCATACAACTTCTCCTTATTTTTCTCTCTCTCCCTTCCCTTAATTTCCTTTCTATTATCAAATACTGGACGGTCTTCATTTGCATCAATAACACGCATCTCCCATCTTCATCTTTTGAATAAACTCATCAATATAATGGTCTTCGTCAGTTTATCTAACTAACTTAATGCCAACGCCACCATGTATTTAAAATACATGCTTATTTGAATTGGATATGTAGAATAGTAGAAATCTCTATTACCTTCAACAATATGATATATATTTATTTAAATAATGTAACATTTCTAGTATTGAATATTTTGTTGATGAATTCAATAAAAACATTTTTTAGCGAACATGAATACAATATTATTCACACAGTGACATAATAACTATAGACAAAGACCGAACCGCAATAAGATAAGATACTACAACAATTGCTTTATCAATGTTATTTAATCATTTACCAAATGTAAAAAATAATTATGGTAATTCATTAGCCCTCTTAATTACATTTTTTACACTTTCATATTACACTACGTTAACCATAATCATTGATGTGTTTTGTTTATACGAATGTTCAAAACAAAAATAATAACTTCTTATTCATACAAATTTCTTTATTTATTGTTTTAATTAATTTATTACATATTACGTAGTTTGCAAAATATAGAAAAAATTACATTTACATATTATATTAAGTCTGAATAGGATTCGGAACATTTGTCTAAAGATATCATTCACTATGAACAAATACTTTATTCATTATAGGAATAATTGTTTAAAAATCTATAACTCTTATTTGTTCCTTCAAAGTAATGTGATAAATAAACATTACACGTAACTAACATGCATCCTTTTCTCGATATAGGATAGCACGTCTGCATAAAGTCAATGCAACTTGTTACAAGCGCTTACCTCATAAATTTTCCTGTTCGCAATTTTTGTCTGATTTTGATAATCAAGGGTTCATTCGAAAGATCAAGGTTTTTTACAAAAGATAATCATGTCCAATTTTAGAAAAATGTTTTTTTTTTCAAAGTCATATCTAAAAATAAGTAATTTTCATGCGAATTTTTTTGTCTGTTTTGTCAATCATGTAGTTTTGAAATTTGTTTTGTAAATAATCATAAGAATTCAAGGCATACAGCCTTGTAAACATATAGAAAGAAAATATAAATAGTTGTTCCTAGTTGTAATAAAGTTTCGTTGTCGTTTCTGATACGAGCGTGTAACAATATGTATGTTTCTTTATGCTTTACCAAAAAACTACAGATTATGCCGAATTCTTTTTTCTCTTCCTTGCTTTCGAGATATCGACCACTTAAGCGTACAGATCAACATATTAAACGTCCGTGCAGGTGCGTAATAGCGAAGAAGCTTCATCCATTTTGATATAAATGTAAAGTAGCATTACTATTCCTTGATAAATTAATGGAAAATAGGAAAAAATTGAGTTTACATCATGAATTCTCATAGCCGCAATTTTTGTCCGATTTCGATGATTAACTTTCTCGAAAATTTTTTTTTTTAAGAGATAAGAGCTACAAATTTTCAAAACATGCCTTTACTTTCAAAAAAATTACTCTTAAAAATTACCTATTTGTAGACGTTATTTTTACAAAGAAAACAACATTTTTCCAAAATTGGATATGATTATCTCCTTTGAAAAACCTTTATTTTTTGAGTGAATCCTTAATCATCAAAATTAGACCAAAATTGTGATAATAAGAATTCATGACGTAAAATGGATTTGAAATTTGATAATAATTGGTTCATCTATTTGAAAAGAGAATTTTAATACATAAGTCATTGATATTTATGATAGGAAAGTTTCTATAAATATTTCAACGTATATTAAAAATAACTTTTTAAATAAATGATGGTAAGGAAGCATTATAGAATAAAAAAATTGGGTTGAATTACGAATGATATAATTTACTTGTATTTAAAATTTTCGAATTTATTGAATTTCCGGATTGCCTACCATTCCTTCTAAGTATCCATGTTACGAGACTATCGCCATCGAACAATATGTTAACAATTCTTCGTAACTTATAAGTAGAGTTCAATAGCTAACTGACTGTAACGAAAACTTTAGCCGTTAAGTTCAGTATAGTCACGTAGTTTTTAAAAAAATAAATAAGAAGAATTTCAAAGTTTAATCCTTCATAACTTCATATAAAAAATGACACACTTATTTGCATATATATCTGTATTTGTTAACTTTTATTTCATTTTATCGGCACAAATTTAATTGTTGCTTCATATTCAAAGTTTCCATTGATGTTTCACTATAAATTATTCTTAGTATAGTATAACTATATTAGTGTGAGAAAAATTTAAATTATCTACATGATTTTCATGCAATTATTGAATATAGCGCTCAAAAAGAGGCTTCACTATGTACTTTCGTTATATGCTCGTATTGTAGTTTTCAGAGCATTTTATCGAGCTAATAAATATTTTAATTTAAAACATAAACAACAATTTTGTTGATATTTAATGTATTGAATACATTATTTATAAAACAAAAAAGAAAAAGAGAACTAACAATGGTAAAATAAGAAGTTTCTAGTTGAAATTTCGTATTAGTTAGACGAAATCTTCCAAGGACATAATTCACCTCAAACACATCCAGCTTTGCTTTGATCAATACACTTTTGAAAGCTTCCCATTCAAGATCGAGTAAAATCGAGAAATAATAGCTAAAACGTCATATTTGTGACATAAAATATATTCTCAATTGAATAATATATTTTAATATCTTTTCTTATACGATTTATTTCCTAATTTATATACATTTCGTACAATTTTACTTAACAATTTAAAAATGATAAGAGAATCATTATTTTTCGTATTGAGTTAAGAAATAAAGACTTTGCCAAAGTGCTTAATCAATAATGTTGTAAAAGAAACAAAGTAGTTTATTAATAATGGTAATATTAAAAAAAAAATTATATAGATACAAATACATGTGTATAAATAAATACAATTGAATATAAAAGTACAAATTTATTCATTTTTCATTTATTCAAATTAGTGTCTAAATATATTCAAAGTATATCCAAATAATTTCTAAATAATATCCCATATAATGTATTATAAAATAAAAGAAATTTCATAACTCGAGTTTGTATCAAAAAATTATTATTGCCCCCTTTTCTTAGTGTCTATTTGTACAATACATATCTCTACATGTACATATATTTATACAGCTAAAAGTAAAAAATAGAAATGCCTTCATAAACTTTAATTCTGTTAAGTTTTTAATTTTCTGTAATATACTTCTTATGAATCTGGTGTTTTGCTTCTACTATTGAGAGTACTATACCTTAATTAAAAAAAGAATTATATTTATAAGTTCTATAAAAAAATAAAAACGTATAATTAAAAGTCTGCAATGACAGTTTTTTCTTTGAGACACTTTATTGTAATCATTTATCTCTCATATTACCTAACTTCCTTTTACTAGCTTTTTTCTATCGTTGCAAATTACTATTTGCCTAGTAAATATTGCCACACATTTTTTGTCTGTCACGAACTACAATTATAAATTCATTAAATATGAGAGCAAATATCAATGATGGTAATATATTAAAAAAAAAAAAAAAAAGTATATAGATGATCAGTTAGTAGTCAACGCTAGCAATGAATTGTGATATTTTACCTGCTGCTTACTTTTTTTTTACTGTTTCATCTTTTTTTTTCTGGAGTTTCTGTTGCTTTTATGGAGTTTTGTTACATATATGTTTCTTTGTCACAGAAGCTACTTTCTTTGCCAAATGACATAAAAAGACAGTTGATTCTTCATCATGAACATTTTTTGTGCCAATGGAAATATTACATTAAAAAGTATTATATCCAATTTTTCTATTTGTACAGTAGCTATTACTCCAGCGATAAATTTGAATATTATGTTTCTCTGAAAATAATAAATTTTTATTTCAAATATAATTATTCAAAATGTCTATATTAAATGTAATGATACTTACCACTGATATTAAATTAGGCACCTAGATTTTTTCAATATTTACAGTTGTTCATAATCTTTCCATTAGCTAAATAAGAGATAATATATTATTCTCTTTATTTATATCCCAGTTATATGAATTACAAATATAATGATTTCAAAAATAGAATGAGGTTAGAGTAGACATTATCCTTTACCATTAGATGTTTATCGGAGCTATTTATAAGTTTTACAATTTTGTCAATATCAAAAATAGAGAGTAGAAAATTGATTAGCAGCAATGTTCTTAAATGAACTCATATATGTGTCAATAAAGATTTTGTGTTCTGCAAAAAATAATTTGATAAAAAAATGATATACAACTGTACGTAATTGACTTTTATTTACTTTATAAAAACACATTCATTTACCTTGATAGATATAAATTTAACATTTTGTAGTCATTTAGAAAGTGTTACTTTAATAGTCCCTCTAATTAGATCTCGTTCTTCTAGATTTGCTACAATTGTTTCAATGTTGATTTTATGTGTATCTTGGCAATTCATTTCCTTAATGGATCCATGTAATTGTGGTAGTAATCTTTTTAATAAATATTTCAAATATTTAATAAGATATTATTCACTTTGCTTCATATTATAAAAGTACAATTTGTCTACTGTCAGGAAAATATCTATTTATTCTTTCATTTTTAACTTCAGCATATATATAAAATATTTTCATTATTTAATTTCATATGCATTCATTTTTCTTTGTCTTTATTAATGTAAATATTACTTACATATTGATCATCATTATCATTTTCATCTTCTTTTTCATTGTTTTTAGAAATAGGTTTATTTTCACTTACAAATAATTCTGATTATTTCTGGATAATTTGTTTTTGAAATTGAATATTTTTTCTTAATTTGTTTAAAAAGAATATTTTAGTAGTATGACAATATTAATTGCATATGAATTATATGTTAAATCTTGAATTACAGATGCATTTTTAAAAATGTTAACATTTAAACATTGTTAATATTTTAAAAAATGTAACATTTGACTTATAAATGAATGAAATTGATTGAATGTATCGCATCTTAAAAAATTAATCTTCTGAAACACAATCATTAATATAATACAGTTAGATGTCATATAAGAGACAATAGTACATTCAAAACTATTTTTATATTTTTGAATAAATATCACCACAGAAATTTGAAACAGTTACAGAAGCTATGAATGCTTATTTTATTCATCTCACACATTCAAAAATTGAGACTTGTTACAAAAACTTTTTATAAATCTGTTACTATTTATCTAAAATATAAAATTGTTCTGTAAATATTGTTTAAATACATATGACATGTTTGTCTCATGTTCTACTTATTTCAACATTGCTTATAAGAAAAGAATATCTTACTTCTCAACATATTCTAATAATTAATTATTTCAGAATTATAATTATAAATTCTGGATATCCCACTTAAGAAATGTTTCCTTTGATTAATATTTGTCATTTTCCTTATTTCTATATGCTATACAATGAAAAACATTAATATCTATTTCACTTACCCCTTAACAAATTATTTTAGATTGTTATAGTATAAAATATTATTAGATAATATATAATTTTATAAGAAAACAATGTTCATTTTATAACAATACCTAAAATGTACCTTTCCTTTTACGTCATGTTAGTACTTAGAATTTCTAATTTGTTATATTTTTAGCATTTACGATTTTACTGATTAATCGATATTAATGATTTATGATAATTCCACAGTGATTAACAAATGCTAAATGATTAGCTTATGATTAGCTATGCTATAGAAGTTAGACATCATCTTGAAAAATTCACATGGTATCATGATTAATCCTATTTACTTGGTTCTTTAAGATAGGTATAATATTTAATCTGTACATTGAGCCCTTTAAACTATTTTCTTTATTGTGATTAAATATATATATAACAGGAACTTTCATAATAAATTTTATATTATATGTTATAAGTATATCTCTGTTGGAAGATTTTGCTTAATTAAAGAAACAAAACTGATTTGAATGAGGCTACAGTTGTAATTCGTTTTTTTATCACTGCGGATCTCTAGCGCTATTGTAGCTAATCATTTGATTCATAATTGTTTTCTCAGAGTGAGATTTCAATGTATAAACAAAAGGTTATGCTCGGGGCGCCATAAATCAGTGATACATTTCTGAGCTATCGATTGTCGTAATTGGATCTTAAATCCAGACGAATGGACTATTGGTTAGAATTTCCATGTAAGAGATGAAGGCTATCGATAGTAGGAACGTTAAGTTTATTCGCTCTCGAAGTTCTAAGAGTAGTGATAGTCTTATTTCAGAGAAGAGTTTCGTAGTTCTTTATCTCCTATCTCTTCTGACGTACTTGCAGTTATTTAGTTGGGTAAGATCTTAAATATTTTATTTATGTATATATTTATCTAATATAAGAGATTTGAAGAATATTAAGTAACCTTCGATTTATGCATTCTAATAATTTATCAAATTTTGATGTACAGTTATAGAGGAAATTTCCTTCATTCATATATCATGTTTTCAACATATATAATGTTATCTAATATTTTTTGTGTGTATGATTCTCAAATTATTTCTTTATCATTTATTTAATCGGTATTAGTACATATTCTAGAAAATTTCTATCGACGTTTTGCGACATATTTTGTCCAATAGTTGCTACTTCTTTCTATTGGGTTGACAATTAAATGATTGCGAATTTTAAATAAGAATCTATCGATAATATTACATGTAATATTCGTTTTTTACATACATCTATTGCAAATTTTCATTATTTTTAGAACCACGTTTATTTCGTAAGAATTGTTTTATTACTTTGTCTTTCGCCAGCATTTGTTATTTGTCTATTCTTATTTTACTTATTCTATGACCTTAAAAAGTCATATTTATAATCTGATGAAATATGATCACAGAAATAATCAGTTCGCGTTTATTAAAAATATGCCTCATTCGTTATGTCTTTGTGTAAAGTTATTTTTTATTCTTGCAAATTTATCATAGACAAATCATTATTTTACATAATATATATAAAATTTTGTTTCGAAGTTATAGAGGTGACTTCTTTTTTGAATGTTTATTGTTCTTATTTACTTTAGACTACTTCGACAAGTTAACCATTGTTCTTTCATTTGATTCTCGTTCTCTATAGAATTGTTACCTTATATCAAGGTAGTAGAGATGACTTTCTTATTAATATATATAGTATATATACGTATATTATTTTTTTTTTCAATCACTCAGAAAGTTAAATGTTCTTCTATTGTTTAATTTTAATTTTGAAGATGTTCTCTCATTCGTTTGCTCATTTCAAGATAATAGAGGTTACTTTTTTGTAATGTTTGTTATTCTGATATACATTCGATCGCTTCAGTATGCTAATCCTTCTTCTTTTCTACTCGCAAATAGTAGAAATTTTGTATCCTTATGTAATTACAAAATATAATTTTTATAAATTTCATACGATTTTTTTTTTGTATTACGATATTTATACCTTTTTAGATTCTGTTATTTCATTGCATTTATATAGTTCATTTATGTTTATAATAAATAATCTCATAAGTATTAATTTTTATATTCAAGGTAAAGTATAAATCCCAGTTCAGAAAAGCAAACAATAAATAATAATTAACGAGTTGTATAGGTTATTTAAGAAATTAATCTTAATAAAAAATTCTTTTAAATATTTGTAATATTGTTTTAATTGAATTAAGAAAAATTGAACAGAATAAAAATATTTGTTATAATGAAAAGAATTATTGAACAAATAGACAAGTATTTTTTACTATACTTTTATTTAATGATATTTTTTTATTTTATCTTAACATTATTTCAGTTTAAGCTATTTATATTTTCTTTATAGCATTTCTAAGACAGCACAAATAATTTTATTCTATCATGTTTTTTATCCTTAAAAACATATTGCAATATATGAATTACTGATAAATTTCCTAACTTCTCTCTTGACAGGATTTAATTAACCCTTTTGCTGCGAACAGCGCCTTTAGGTGCTCAACTATAGATGCTTCCCCCTGAGCGAACAGCGCCTTTAGGTGCTCAACTATAGACGCTTCCCCTGAGCGAACAGCGTCCATAGGCGCCATGCATTTGTGTTGCATTTTTATGAACGATTCCTGTATTGTGTTATCCGCGCGGGCAGCCTTTACTATGTCGCCTGCTGCAAAGAGAGCAATTCTTTTCTGAGCACTTCGCAGTGTAAGGGTTAATTATAGTTATGATATCAGTGTTATGTTTCATAAAATACTTGTAACTATTGATTGAACAATGTTATTTAATACTTTCACATTTATATTGTAGATAAAATTTGCTAGCATTTCATTGTTTGGAATACAACTTAATATTTGCTATCTCATTGTGGATAAAACATTTCCAATATATGTAAAATATAATTATTAATTGTGCCATCTACTTTTATTAGAAAATAATTAATGCTATAAACGTTATTAATATTTTGCAGCTCGGGATTTAGTTATTGGTGGCTTGCGAGATACATGTAAGTCCTTCTTCTACTTGTCTGTTCCATTAAGATGTGAGAAGACGATTGTCATTATTTAACACCACTATGTCTTGTAAATTGCATGGCATTCATTTTCAATAAGATGCAGTTAATCAGTTGTGGGTAGTAAATTTAAGTAGCGAAGGAAGGGAATATTGACGGTGTGGACTGTGCAGATCAAGACGAAAAATAATTATTATTAAACACTCTTATTATGGGTAATAGTTGATATTGTTTATCAATCTTTTTTATTTCATAATGTTTTTGTTTATTCCATTGTTATTTTTATTAATAAAATCTCTATTAATTTCTTTTTGTTTTCGGCCTGTATCACTTTTAACGATTTTTCTGTACTATACAAGGATGCTAAAATATTGTTTTCGTTTTAATTTCAGATCATCATTGTGTAGTCATTTGTGCAACAAGTAATGAATCGATCTTTGTTTTGATAAAATAAAAGAAGAATCGTGAAGTAGACTATTTTTCCGTTAATTTTCACTTCATTACGTTTTGGGATTTCAATAAACTCTTTAGAATATGCTAAATAGATTCGATGCAAAACAGTTATAGAATCAGTGTTCGTTCGTAAAAAGTTTTATTTATCTTTCTCTTATAGTCACTGTTCTTAAATATAAAACGAAAGATAAATATTTTTTATTTGAATATATCATCCTTCTCTGAATTAATAAAGTATCGCATATTAGATTCAATTTATTACTCAATGCATCATTATCTTTTTGATCACGAACCATTTCTATAAAAGCATAATAGTAAATAAATGTTGTAATTTTACAGTCGATATAATTTTATAATCTGTTGTATTATAATAAGTTTAATAAAAATTTTTTTTTATCCTTTTTCAGAACATCATTACAATTTCAATCAATATACTACCTACAACTACCACCTATATCATTATTGATCTGTTCCGAATCAATCTACTTCGATTTATATCTACAACGCGGATGAATGTTTTGGAGCCATCGTAGAACTTCTTAAGTAGTGAGTGAACAAATTTAAGTTTTTCTAGTGCTTATCATACCGCTTAAAAATAATGATCTGAATTATGGTAATTTTTTCTATAAATTATTGATAAGTATGACTTTTAGTAACTTTTTTTTGGATTTATTCATGAGTGGTATATTTAGATAGATAGATAGATTTTTTATTCTTTCCCTCGGGGTTTGAAGGCACTTTTCCGAGGAGCGTACCCAAACTTCTTACAATCCTTTTACAATCTTCTCCTCACTCCCTCTATCCTCCACACCTATGCCTATATTTACATCCACTTACATCTATCTAAAGCTACCTTATAACTAACTTACAATTATCTTACTTACTAGTCAACTTAATATAAACTATTAATCAAATAACAACTTAACCTAATTTAACAACTAAAAATTTATTACTAAACTAAATTTACTACCTTAGAGAGAGAGAGCTCTAGTTCCCTGACCATGGGCTTCCGGTTCCACACACATACAGACATTCACCTCCTTTCCGATTCACACTCCCATTCTTCCCTTCCCCCTTTCTCCCCCATCCTATCCTCCCCTCTCTTTTCCAGCTCCCTCATCCACCACTCACCTTCCCCTCCTTGCCCTAACACCTCCCTCATTTTCCCCCACCAACTCTCCCCATCTTCCTTTATCCTACATTCTCCCAACACATGCTCCCACGTTTCCTCACCCTCCCCACACGTCCTACACCTCCTCTTCTCTTCCGTCTCCCAGTACCTTGCCCCTCTCATCTCATTATTCATCCTGAATCTCACCACCCTCCTCCACCTATTCTCCCCCCATCCCTTCCTCAGATACTCAGGCACCCCTTCTCTTCCCACCTCCTTATACCACCTATTGTACCTCTCCCCTCTAATCCTTTCCTCTCTTTCCTCCCTCTGCAACTCCCTGTTCCTTTGTTCCCAACCATCATACACTCCCTGCCCCTCCCTTCTCCTTTCCTACATTTCCTTTATATTATTACCCCTCTCCTCCCAGAATTTCCTTCTCTCCTCCTCCCAGCCCGACAGCTCTTTTCCCTCCGCTATCCTCCTTTTCATTTCCTCCCAGCATTTTCTCGCAAGTACCCCACCCCTCCCCTCCTCCAATTTCCTCTCAAAATTCACCGCCCTTCTCCCAGTCCCTATCCTAAATTTGTCCTTTTTTATCTCCTCCCTTATCAAATAACCCGGAGTACACCAGTCTACCCCCAGTGTCCACCTTATCCACCTCTCCTGCATTGCTTCCACTTCCTTCCGCTCCCTCCACCCCCATATCTCCGCTCCATACTCGATCACCGTCCCTACCAATCTCTCATACAGCCATATCCTTCTCTCCCAATCCCCTGCAAACCTTCTTTTCCCTATTCCCCAGACCTGTCTAACCAATGCCCCCGCCTTCCTGATTCTTTCCCTCACATGCGCCTCCTGATTCCCATTCCTCTGCATTTTGTACCCTAGGTATAAGAATTCCTTCACCTCCTCGATTCTCTTTCCCTTTCATCTCCACTTCACCTCGCCATTCTCCCCCCTCCCTTTCTGAACCTCATCACCTTCTTCTTCTCCACATTCGCTTCCAGCTTTTTCCTGTCTAGGATACTCTCCATCTTCACCAGCATGTGCACCATCCCCTCCTCGCTTTCCGCCAACAACACCATGTCGTCCGCATACGCCAGACAGAACACCTTCTCTTCCCCCAGCTTTATTCCCCCATCCCCCTTTCCTCAACTTCTCCTCTACATCTGCTATCACCAGATCGAAGAGGCACGGACTCAATGGACATCCCTGCCTCACCCCCCTCGCCGTCCAAAAACTCTCCCCTAATCTCCCCCCTACCCTCGCCTTACTCCTCGTCTCCCTGTAAATCTCCTTCACCCTTCTCCTTAGTCCCTCCCTCACCCCCCTTTCCCTCATCGCTTCAAACAGCACCTTCCTATCGACTGAGTCAAACGCCGCCTTTAGGTTCAGAAAGGTAGCCACTACCCGCCCGCCCGCCCGCCCATCCTTTCCAGTTGTCTATTCACTAAATAATTTATCACGTAAATATTATCCATCACTCCCATTCCCTTCCTGAACCTTGTTTGACTCGGTGGTACCATCCCCTTCCCCTCTATCTCCTCTCTTAACCTTTCTGTTAGCACCCCCACATATACCTTGTATATCGTCGGCATTAGCGTCACCCCTCTATACTCCTCCACCCTATCTCCCGCCCCCTTTTTCACAATTGGCGTTATAACTCCTTCCTTCCACCCCTCTGGCCAACCCTCTCTTCTCCACACTATACCGCATACCCTCCATACCCACTCTACCACCCTCTCCCCACCATACTTCCATACTTCGCTGGACACACCATCCTCCCCCGAAGCCTTCCCCTTTTTCAATTTATCTATTGTCCTCCTCACTTCTTCCCTATTCATCTCTGGCTCCTCATCCTCTCCCCTCCCCCCACTCGCTCCCTTTTAACACTCCCCTCCACCCCTCCTAGCAATCTTATGAAATACTCCCTCCATTCTTTAAGCTCTATTCCTTCCTTCACCCCTTTTCCCCTATTCCTTTCTCTGTTTACTATACTCCACACCTCCTTTTCCGTCCTCGCCTCTTGCGCCTCCTTCACCCGTCTCTCGTTCTCCCTTTCCTTTTTTCCCGGCATAATCAGCTTATACTCCGCTCTCGCTTTCCCGTAACCTTCCCCTCCCTCCCCTCCCTTTCTCCACTTCCTCAACCTTCTCCTTGCCTCTCTCCTCTTCTCTTCACATTCTTCATCCGACCAATCTTTCCTTTCCTTCCCCTCATTCTCTCTCGCCCCCTCCTTTAAATCTATCTCTATCTATCTCAATTTCATCCCCAGTTTCTCCTCTACTCCCCTATCTCCACTACATTCCCACTATATCCTTTCTCTAATCCTTACCCCACCTCTCTCTCTGACCATTTCGCAATCTTCACGTCCCCCTTTATCTATTCTGCTTTTCCTGTTCTCTTTCTCTTTCCATCCAGAGACACTACCAGTGGATGATGGTCGGATTCCACGCTCTCCCCCACATCCATCCTTACCAACCTTTCCCTAACCCTCACCTCCCCTATTATATAATCAATCACCGACTGCCCTCTCCCACCGGTATACGTGAACTCCCCTTCCCTATCCCCTTCTATATCCCCATTCAGAATGCTCCATCCCACTTTTTCAATTCCCTCCACCAACTTTCTCCCCTCCCCATTAACCTTACCATCTTTCGACCTTCTTCCCCCCCCTCCTCCCCTCCCCACCTTCCTCCACCTAGTGTCCCTGTCCTTGCATTAAAGTCCCCCCCTATCAGCGTCCATTGTTCTTCCTTCTGTTCCTCCATCCACTCCTTCAAGACTTCCAGCTTTCTCTCTGTATCTCCCTTCACATATACCCCCACTATTCTCCACTTCTCTTCGCCCCTCCTTACCTCTACTGCCAACACCCCTTCTTCTCTTTCCTCTGCCACCGACATCACCGTCACATCACTCTCCTCTTTGACCCCTATCAGAATCCCTCCCATTGGTCACCCCTTTCTATTCTTTCTCTTCGCCAGCTGTTTCTCCCACCTATAACCCTTCGGCAACCTTCCTCTCACTCTGTCCCATCCCCTCTCGTCTGCCCATGTTTTTACCAACACTATCACTTCCCACTTCCTTATTTCCTCCCAGAACTTGACCCCCTTGTTTCTTATTCCCGCCATGTTCCAGAATCCTGCTTTCCACCTTCCTTCCCTTTCTCCTGCCTTCCTACTTCCCCGCGCCACACCCTCCTCCACTCCCCTAACCTTAACCTTCCCCTCACCCTTTGCCTCCTCCCCTCTTTTCCTTTCTCCTTCACCTCATCCCCCTCTATCCTCTCTCCCTTCCCCCCACCCGTATACCTTCCCCCTTTCCCGTCGCTTCCTTCCTTGTAACCCCCTTCCAATCCTTTAGCCTCCATCCTCCTCGTCCCACTTCCGCCACTTACCGTCTATCCTTATCTTCCCATATCCAATCCACACCCTACTTCCCCTCCTTCTTTCCTCATCCGCAATTCTTTCTAACCTCCACTTCATCCTCCTCTCCTCCCACGTCAGATCATCTTCTATTCTTACCTCCCTCCCACAAAGACCTCTCCTTTTTTGCATTACCTGCCTTTTCTGCTCCCTGCTCCCCAGTCTCGCTACCACCATCCCCTCTCCCCACCCTCCCCTTTCTTCCTACCTTCTTAACCCATTCTATCGACGCTCCCACCCCAATATCCCTCATCACCCCCCTTACCTTCTCTCCCAGCTCCCCTTCACCACCCTCTAAATTTCGTATTACTATATTATTCCTCCTCTCCTCCCTTCCCTTCATCTCCAGCTTTCTCCCTATACTATTTATCTTCTCCGCTACCTCTCCTTCCTGCCCTTTGCGCCCCCTCTCCTCCTTTCCCCGCGTCCACACCACTCCCCTTACTTTCATCCCCTCTTCCCCCTTCCCGATTACATTCCCTTTTTTCTAGCCTCTCTATCCTCTCCACCATTCTCCTCTTCTCCTCTCTCCATTCCCTTCGTTCCTCCATCATTTCTAACCTTAATTTTTCCATTTTCTTCTCAAATCTTTCCTTTACCTTTCTTAATTCTTCCTCCATCATTTTGCCCCATCCCTATCTCTCATCCCCTATCTCTTGTTCCTCTCCTTCCTCCCGCGACCGCCCTACTTTCCTACTCCTTTTCAAGACCCCTCTCGCCCCTTTCTATTTCTACCTCTCTCTGCCCCTTCCTCTTCCTTTTTAAATACTCATCCAAGCATCCCGTACTAACCTCTCCTCTCTTTCTTTAGCTCCTCCACTTTTCTTGGTCTCCCCACCTTCCTTTTTCCCTCCTCAGGCCCACTTTTCCTTTCTGTACCTAATCTCTTCTCACGCTCTACCACCATCCCCACCCCATCCATCTCCTCCATATTGCTCCAGTCCTGCCTCCTTTCCCGACTCTGTAACCGAACGCGCTTTTCCTCTGTCCTTTGCGACCAGAGCGCCTCTCCTTTCCCGCCTCTACACTCGATAGCTCTCGTCAATTGTCTGTAGACTCCTTCCTCCCCCTGCTCTCTCCCAGCCGATTATCTTCTCACAACCACCGCTCTCCCTTATACACCACTACACCGCCCCTATTCCCTCACCCTCTTTACAACAATTCCCTAGTTCCCCTCCCCCCTTTTACCTCCTTTTTCCCCAAAATTCTGAACACACTCACTCACACCTGCCACTCACTCTCTCACCGGAACCGGAAGCCCGAGTGGTATATTTTTAATTGTGTTTTTATGGGTTTCATTTTATACGCATACTTATTTTTATTCCATATTATCATATATCGATAAAAATTCAAGAACTATACCTACCTAATCGAGATATATCAATCAACAACTACCATGTTTCTTTATCATGCTCGCTCGTACGATCAGGATAAGGGAGAGTACCGGGTACGTGCGGCTTTTATAAGAATACAGCACCCTGTAGAGACGATCTATCATCATATTTTCCTTCAAAGGTTATTTTTTGTTTCGATAAATTCCACTTCTATAACATAAAACACCAACTTTATTACATCGGTAGTTATTCTCTCTTCAATTCATATTAATCATTTCAAAATTCTCTATATTAACTCTTTCGTTATGGCAGTGCGCGCTCTGCTGGAGTGATGCCATTGAACGGGCCACCGTGCCGTCGGAGTAACGCCACTGAACGGAGCACGGCGTCGCAATGTGCATATTGCGCGTTGGCAAACTGGTGTTCGGACTTACTTCTTTTAACGTTACCTTATCATTCTTCAGATCATACTTTTCTTTAAGTATTACATAACGACATATTTGAAGGTTTTGCAATTATTATAAATAAAAATACAATGCAGAGTAATTAATATGTCAAATTAAAATTCTCAAAAATTTACTTCAAAATAATAAATTTTAATACAAAGGTAGACAAACAATCTCACATTACAGTTTTTACATTCATACTTAGATTCTCGTCTTTCGTCGTTTGTACTGCAAACGATGCACCTTTTACTTTGGGTTTTTCCTACCGATTCATAAACCGAAGAAAAATGTTCCGTTAATCTTAGCGGATGATTATTGCCTGTTCGATGTTGATGACTTGTACTTTGATGATACTTTTTCAGTATTTCCGTAATTAATTGCAACTTGAATTTTGCCATGGATATCTGTTCTTTCATTTTGCGTTTGTAAAGGCAATAAGCATTCCACATGCAAATGTCTAACAAATGAAAGAAAAATTTGCGTATCATTTTAAAGATTTGCGTGTTGAGTTGACAGTGTTTATAACCCTATCAGCTTTATCCATTGCACCCATTGAGTTATTATAATCCAATACGCATATAGGTTTTTGGATAACTCTTTCTCCTCCGTGCCTGATTGATTACCGTTTCAAATTCTGCTGTGTGCATGGTAGAAAGCATGTACATTTTTTTTTATCCATCCGTTTTATGACCAATAAATTATTGGATGATCGAAATGTTGCCTCTCCTCTTTTTAATCGTTCATCAATTTTTGGCATTCCTTTTATCTTTTTCTTTACGGTCCCGCACGCATTTGTGCAATTATTATGTAGAAAAATAAATAAAGCTGGACTCGCATACCAATTATCTACATAAGGGGTTTTAAGGCCCTTATCTACATAAGGACCCTTTTCTAGATAAGGCTTCATAAGTGCTTCAACTATTGTTTCAGATTTTCCAATATCCTGATTTTCACTATCCACCATAGTAGCTAATCTGGCATAAACAATTAAATCTTGCACAAATCCTGTCTGACAGTCACTGAGTATAAAGGATTTTATACCAAATTTATTTCTTTTTGACGAGATGTATTGTTTAAATGACAGCCGCCCTTCATATAAAAATAAACTTTCGTCAACACACAGGCGTTGACAAGGCTGAAATGATTCATTAAATGCTTTTTGTAATACATCAATGACGTTCCGTGTTTTGTACAAACGATCATTAGTAGAAATGTAGCATTCATAATAATTTGAAAGTGGTCTCTAGTCATTAATTCTCAAACAAACTTATAATTTTTTATTATTATCATCGTTGATGTAGTGATGTGAAGAAATGAATGCAGTATAAAACATCTGAAAATAGTTTTATTTATACACGAAATATAGTTTTATTATGCGCGCACGTTACGATGAATTGTATTGAAGCATTCTAAACAAAGAATGGGTGAACTAGGACAGTTTTCACAATATGTCACAACTTTTTTGCTACAGTTTTTTGCAATTATTCTTCCTAGCTTCTTTGAATTTTTTGGTAACAAATTTTGCAACATCGTCACATCGTTCGAGCTTTTCCCGGCATTGCTTTTAATTCATGACGTGGTTTTCCCAGAAAGTTTTCATGTGCAGAAATGGAAACTTGAACTTCATCATCACGACATTTTGTTAAATACATTGCAACTTTCATTCTGCACTCGGGAATTTAAATATTTTTGCGTGTTACCTGTTTGAATAACATTATGGCATTTACAATATATGTATTCAATAACAGTTTTACTGCAAATTCTCTATACTACTTTAAAGTTTTACCTAGTAGTGAATTATAAGCTATCATTTGGTTTGATAAATCGATTGATGATTTTCCTAGATTATTAGTCCACAACCACTTTCGGTTTTTCACGCGAATAAAATTTTTTATGTACAGTGGCCATTTCTGTCGAATGTTTCGTTGAAAGCGTCAATACGTCTCTCTTGTCTTTCCATTTTAAAATTGTTATGCCCGATTTATTTTCGCGAGCACTGAGTTCTCCACGTCTTAATTTTTTTGATACTACTTCTACCGAATTTCCACGTCGATTTTTCCGTAGGGTACCCACTAAATGTGTATTCTTTGCGATTAATTTTTCTGCCAGATCAACAGTTGTGTACCAGTTGTCTGTGCAGACAGTATGCCCTTTACCCAATATATTTTTACAGAGAGACATTATAATTTCTGACGATACGGTTCTTGCTGTTTTATCTCTATTTTTCTCTTTTCCTGTATATATTTGAAAAGAATAGATGTATCATGCACCACTGCATAATTTAAAAACTTTAATTCCTTATCGATGCCGTTTTTGTTTCAAATATTATCGAAATATTATGCGGCCTCGGAAGGGCACCAATGATTCGTCTACGCATATTTCGTCTGGATTGTAGTATTCTTTGAAACTTCTGTTTAATATGTCGATAATGTGAATAATTTTGGATAATTTATTACAAGGATCGTTTTCTTCATTGTTACTAAAATGAATGAACCGTAACAGTAATTCAAATCGATTTCTCGACATCACTGTACTTGGGAATGTCTGATGATATTCTCCATTTTTACTCCAACACAGGTGAATTTTGGGTAATCGCACTAATCCCATCCATATCATTAAGCCAAAAAATCTTTTTATTTCATTTGGATTTGTTTCAATCCACTTATCAAGACGACGTGATCGCTGCCCTGATAATATTATCGCAACATATATATTTGCTTGTTTTGGAATAATTTCAAATATTTCATTTGAAACAAAAAGACAATACAAATTATGCGGTTCAGTATAGTCAAAAATTTCAGAATGATGTAAATTGATTCCCGATGAATTAGAAAATATGATCTTTGGTTAATTACACGAAGGAATATGCCAATTTGTATCGCGAACCTCTTGTGTATTATTTTCGTCATTATTAGTGTCATTTTCTAATTTGTTTTCATTATCTGATTCAATTCGACGGCGAATTACTGAAGATGGTATTATCAAATAAGACAAACTGCTCGAAGAAATTTCCTCATTATTTGACAACACTCGGCAACGTTTGGAAGGACTTGGTAAAAATATATCGTCAGTTGAATTACTAACTAAACAATTAAATAGGAGATACGAAATGCAAAAATTTTTTTAGTATATTAAAGTAAAATAAAGCTTCTTACCTGATTGTTTAACACTCTCGAAAAGAATAAAACTGTGAAACTATTACTGAACAACGCGAAGAAACATAAAAAACAAATGAGATAATTGACGATTGCATATTTTCAATCGTCAATTATTGAAATATGTTTAGAAGTCGCGTGAAATCGCATTCCAGCGCCACGGGGGTCTTCGGTGACCCCCGTCACAATTAACATGTCAAACATGGTTATACATTGTAACTTATCTATTGAAAATAATATTTCGTCATTATATGTATCGCATAATAGAAAATTCATCGTGGCGCCACGGACAATCCCTGTAAAATTGGCGTGGCATTCAACGTGTTAAATACATATTAGCCACTGACAGCTTGAAGGAGATTGGATCGTGATTCTTATTCCGATTGCTGCTAAACCAGTGGCATGTTCTTTTTTTTGGAGTAAAACAAATCAAGAACGTACCAAAGAATGACAAATGCGATCGATGTGCAAGATGCATACAAACAAAAGAAACAAGAATATCGCGGGATCGATGGTCAAGCGGTATCACGCTTCTGTGCTTCAATAGTATTCTTTTATCGCTCTATTTTATTCCCCAGATATTTTATCTTAAAAACATTCTTCCAGTAATCCTCCCACTTTCTGAAGGACTTTCGTTAACACTTTTGAATAGCTAATAGATTTTGGAATAGCTAACAGCCGCTTCGTCGCGTTTCTTTTTATGCCCTCCAAGTCATTGAATCTTCTTCCCTTAATATAAGCAGAAGCAAGACATTGCACCTGTTATAAATTTGGTTAAAACAATATGTCTCATAATTTTCTTTTTCTCTCTTTATCCAGACATTTTTAATTTTTCTATTTAAAGATTTTTCTATTTTGGGAATGTAGTGTATTTACTTGGGGTTCCAAGGAGAATGATCGGTAGATTCAAGAGTAAGTGGTTTACTTGATTTATTTATTACATCGGTCTGTTTAGTACATACTTCTCGTACGTGGCGGAAGCGAAAATATCTCTGTCGAGAGGTATCGATCCTAGATTCTCGATCTCCTCTCGGATCTCGCAACTGCGTGTACCTGCACGCCTATTTTAAACTTTAATGTATCTATCAGGGAACAACCAGAAGTTGGAGAAAGTCAGATCAGGGATGTATGGGGGCTGACGAATCTGAACAATGCCGTGTTTCACAAAAATTTACTGGACAAGTCGTGATGAATGTGCGGATGCGTTGTCATGGTGCGCACCCAGTCGCTTCTTTTCCACAAATCTGACCGTTTCTTCCTCATTGCGAGATACAATCGTTTAATAACTTCTTTTTAGTATTTCTTCGCTCGTACCCTTTATTATTCACCGATTTTCATAGATTAAAACTCAAAATTGTTCCACATTTTCAGGTATTTTAGCCATTTCAAGCCTTCCAGAATGAGGGTCGCTTTCAACTGATGTGCGACTATTTTTAAATCGTCTAAAGCATTATTTAATTTGTGTATCACTCATGGATTCATCGCCATATACGTTATGAATCATGTGAATAGTTTTCGAAAATGAATAGCCGAATTTTTGGCAAAATTTAATGCACACTCTTTGTTCGATGCATTAACACATTGTTGACTGGCAATTTTACTGAGAATTTATCTCATGTCACCGGCTATTATTTCGTAATTGGATGTGGAAGTAAAACAATATAAATAAATTTTAATAAATTTTATTCATTATTCAACTTGTAATATTTCTTTTTCGTATGATAAACAGCGTAACAATCACCTACGTATAATGGTACACAATAGCTTTTACAAATATATCTAGTTTCGCTGCGTTTTCCTTTTGAATAGCACGCTATTACGTAGTCGGATTTGTTTTTCTGCCAGTAACTATTTTTTCTAAGACGTGGTCTCTTAGTTGTCCGGAAAGCCTGAAGGGTTTTATATTAGGTTTTTATTATAAGGAGCTGTTTTAGAAATTCGAGAAGTGCCAGGTGCAATGCTGCATTCTTTGGAATCTGTCACGTCCCGCTCGGCACGAGCCTTAAAAAATATACAGAAACTATATTTATTCAAAGAGCTCCTGCTAAGTCGGGATTAGTGCCCTTTTAGACCGTTACCTGCTATGCACAGTTCTTGGCACAAGACGGGCACAACGATAAGCCAGATATGACAGAGAGAAACGACACAGGCTTTAACGAATGTTTATTCTTCAATGAAATACAATTCTAAGTAGAGCGCCGTCCTGGGGTCGTTATGCGGAAGTTGACCCGTTTCGTAAATGGGTTTCGGATGGGTAATCGGCGTCAGTCTGTATACGACGGGCCTACGTGATGATGACCTCGGGTCCCTGCGTATGGTCGTCCCGGGATGGTAGGCAGGTGCTTCACCAGGAACTTGAAATGATGATGGCGCCAATGGTGTTGATCCAGCTTGTGAAGGTGTCGAGTAAAGTTCGACGCCTAAGTCTGGATGATATTGCGACCCCGTTATGAAGTTCTGTGAGTAATCGACGGAAACGGTGTTTTCGTCCTCCGCGGCGTATCCTCGGCATGGGATGTGGCGTAGTCACCTGGGAGCAGGATGCACCTCTAATCTTTTATGGTGCGAAGAAATGAGCTCGTGCAAGTCGTATGTACCTCTAGCTCAGATTTATAGTACTTAACCTTTCGCCCGTGCAAGTCGTATGCACCTCTGACGATTGGTGAAATGTTGAGGAGTCGTGAGAGAGAGAGAGAGAGGGGGGGGGGTGAAATTAAGGAGCTTGTCGATTGTACGCCGATTTAAGAACATTGGATCGCTGGAGGATCGATTTAAGAACGTTGAGTCGTGTACAACCGGGGTTCCGACTGAATAAGACTGTAGAGCATCTTAAACTAAGTTTATTCTAATTTAAATATTATAAAATTATGAACGCGTCACGACTTGTCTCTTTCGAAGTGTAACCGTTGTTGGTCGAAATGGAATCGAAGCTGCTTTTTTTTCCTTGAATAAGACAATACAGTATCTGAGAACCCGTTTCTCTTAACCTGTATTAAACTATGAAAGATTCTGATTTTGAAATTCTTGAAGAGTTAGAATGTGGATCATTAATGGTTTACAAGAGAAACTTTCAAAAACCTGGTATGACTTGAAATAAGGATAAATCCTTCTTGAATAAGATGTGTCCGATAAAAAGACTTTACTTGAGCGTACAGATTCGGTCTTGTTCTTGACGGCCAAAGATAAGCAATTGAGCCTTCGCGATGGTTAACCGAGAGCTTCTTGGTAGTGTTAGTGAAACCAGGAGAGTTAGATCTAAGAAGAGTTCTGTAAAATTTCTTGTGTTAGCAGGGTAGGAAGCTGCATTTTCTGCCTGTATGGAAGTTTGTTAATGTCTGCAAGTCCTAGCTTCTTGACAAATGGATTTTCATGCGTTCTTATTCGTAACAGAGTATTCTGGTGTAAGCTGCGTATGTGATCCATCAATTTAGTTATTTCGGCAAGAGCGTGTAGCTTTTTTATTCTTTTTTCTTAAAAATGAGTCGGAGGTAGGAATTTTGAACAACTTATAATTTCTGTAGGTAGGAGGGGGCTGCCTCACCCCACACTGAGATTCATAGGTTAGTATAGGTCTAACGCATGTAAGGTATATAAGGATTTTAAGTTTTCTAGGAAAGGGCTACTATTACAGAGGAGAGGATAAAGGTTTTTAAAAGAGATGTAGGATTTATTTTTTTTCTGTCGAAAATTGCGTCTTTCCACCTTACAGCTTGATCCAGAACTTCGCCTAGATATTTGACTTTGTGTTTCCAAGGAATATCGGAGGATTGGATTTTAATAGGAGGATATTTGAATTTTAATTGAGACTTTCTATGAAAGATTATGGATTCAGTTTTCGATTGGTTAATCTTTAGTTTCCATTCATGGAAGAATTTTTGAATGGAGTCCAGGTGTGATTGGAGATATTTTCTTAGATATGATGCCGACCAGGATGATGTGAACAATGCCATTTTTGGATTTGAAGGAATGTCATTTATAAAGAGGTTAAAGAGAAATGGTCCTAGGACTGAGCCTTGTGGGACTCTTGCTGGAATTAGCTTGAGTTGAGTGTAGCTTTTGTTAATTTTGATTGTGAAGTATCTGTTTTCTAGAAAGCTGGAGATAATGGTTATGATGTGATTAGGAAAGTTGTGATTACTGAGTTTGAGCAGCAGACCGTCATGCCAGACCGAGTCAAAGGCTTTGTTGAGGTCTAAAAGGACCATGACTGACAATCTTTTTTTATTGTGTTCGTTGGCAATGCTATCGATTACTCTCATTAGTTGGAGGATGGTAGAGTGATTATTTCTGAAGCCGAATTGTTCATTGATAATAATATTGTTACATGATATGTGTTTTTTAATTTCATAGAGAATGACTTTTTCAAGTATTTTGCCTAAAATGCTTAAGAAAAATGCTACCGGACGGTAGCTTGTTCGTAGAGATTTGTCCTTATCCGGTTTGGGAATAGGGTTGATAATAGCAGTTTTTCAGCAGGTGGGAAAGTAATTGAGCCTGAGAGAGGTTTTTAAAATGTAAAATAATTGGATTAGAGGTTTTTTGGGAAGGTTCTTCAAATGCTGCACGGTAATTTTGTCTTGACCCGGAGATTTATTGTTTTTTAGGGAGTGTATAGTTCTGGAAAGAAACTGTGGTGAAACATCTGAGTATTCATAGGAGTGGCTGGACTGGTAAATTTCCTCTGCCAACTGTGAGGTTATATCTTCGTGAGGAGAGGTTAATTTGGCGGCATCAGTGTGAATGTTTTGGAAGATGTCAGCTAGGAGGTCTGCTCTCTTAGAGTCATCATAGATAAAAGTGTTATTGGAATTGGTAAGGGGAGATAGTGGTAGTTTACTTTTAGTTTTGATTTTATAATAGTTCCATAAAGATTGATCCTGCGTATTGAAATTCGAAATTTTAATTTTCCATTCTTCAATTTTGTCATTTTTAATTAGGTTGTGAATTTACTGTGTTAACATGTTTTTTAGAAGCTTGTAGTAAGGATTATTAGTCTTTTGGTGTTTTCTGCGGGCTTTGTTTCTACATTTAATGATTCGTTGAATTTCAGGGATATGAGGAGTGGATCTGTTGGTTTCGTAAGAGGCAGTGGTGGCTTTGTGACAGGCAGAGTTAATTCTTTTGTTCAGGCGTGTGATTTCATAATCTATATAGTCAGTGGAAGTTACAGATGGGTTGATAATATAATCCTTGCAAAGTTCTTTGTATTTGCCCCAGCTGTGGTGGGCATCTTTTTGAGTAAGGAGATGGGGTTCCATGTGTCGATATCCAGAATGACAGGGAGACGGGGGGAAGATAGATGGTTAGCAACTTTGCAATTAGTTATAACTGAAATGTTTGTTAGAAAGATGTCGACTGCTTCTGTTAGAGATGTGTGTGGGTGAATTTGGATAAAGAAGATTGATAGGATTTTTGTCGATGAAGTTTCTGAGAGTGTTACCGTTGTTATTGTTTCTGCGGTTGTTCCAGGAGGTGTGTCTGGCATTGAAGTTGCCACCAATTATGAATTGAGTAGTGGGGTGTAGGGAGATGAGTTTTTTAAGATCGGTGGTATCAATGGAATTGTGGTGGGGTATGTAAATAGCAGCCAAAATCAGGGGAGTTGGAGTGTTGATTTTAACTGCAGTGTATTCTATCTTGAGATCAGGAAGAGGTAAGGACTCGAATCTAATGTTTTTATGGAGTAATAAGGCAACTTCACCTCTTTTTGTATTTAATCTGTCTTTTCTGACTATTGAGTAATTTAGGATGTAAATATTGATGTTCGGTTTGAGCCAAGTTTCAGTAATAAGAGCTATTGGAATATGATTGTTTTCTAGGAAATATGTCAGTTCATTGAATTTGTTTCTGATGTTATTGGCGTTCCAAAGAAGGACGGAATTAACGTGCATTAAGTTGTCTAGTAATACTTATTAATGCCATGAATTTTTCAGAGTTTGATTTGCAATTTTCAAGTTCAGCAAAGAGTTGTAAATAAGTTTGAAGCATTAGATCGATGTCACAAAGCTCTTCAAGCCTCCTTGAGTAGTTGGAAAGTTTTTCAAAGGTGGAGAAGTCGGTGTTATGGTCGGTGTTCTAGGGCTTAGAAGTGGGTTTTGGTTTGGAGATAGATACTGGTGGGATTTGATTGTTATTGACAGATTGGGGAACAGGATGTAAAATGTTAGAGACAGTTTGGACGCAGAATTTTGGAAGAGAGGTAGAAATAACAGTTCCAGGAGTAGCAATTGGTTTTTGAATGGAAATAGAAGGTGGTGAAAGTGGTGGCGTAGGTTTATATGAGGAGGGGTTTGAGGATTTGGTTCTCTTATCTAGGTATTTCTAGGTATTATTATATAGTATTATCTAGGTATTTGTGCGATCACAGTTGACACATTTGGATGGAACATTTGGTGATTTTTTACATAGTCTAGAATTACGTGAGTCTGCGCATTTAACGCACCTGAATTTTTTAGTACAGTTGGCAGAAGTATGGTCATAGGCTTGACAGCGGAAATATTGGTTATAATATGGTCTGGAGTTATTATATATTTCCCAGTAAACTCTGGTTTGAAAGAGTGCGGGGATTCACTAAGATGTTGGAGAGTTATGTCGGAATTGAAGGTTAGTTTATATAAAGGATAACGGAAGTTGGGATTTTTTTGGATCTCGTTGCAGAAGAGGGCACATAGGTTATGATCCCGGAGCTCCTGTATCAGATCTTCTTTATTAACTTTGGGGAAACCTCCGAGAACTACAGCCAGGATTTTATCTTGATCGGTTGAGAAGGTGTGGAATTGAATCTTAAAATTTACACAATATTCCTTGAATTGGAGATAATGATCCAAATTTTCAAATTCGATTTTCACTTTTTCTCCTAAATATTGTACGAGAAATTTATCATCATATTGCTTTTTGAGGTTTTCGATTACTTTCGGGAACTCATCAATACGTGCGTGAAGGTAAATGGGTGGTAGGGATTTTTTAGGTTTGGAAGTGACAGTTAGCTGTTGCCGGTGGTGGAGGGAATGAGTCGTCTGGCGTGCCGACAATATGGCCGGTCCCCGTGCTCCCTAAGACGACATCCCTCTTTACCTGGGTGCCGCGGTCAGGTGCAAAAAGTGGAATTTCACCCCTGGATGATTTAAGTGTTGCGCAAGACGTTCGCTTTCTTAATCGTTAGGATATAAATTAAACTTATCTTATATACATATGTCTTAATGCGGATATGCGATGTATTATGTAAGCGTAAGGTGTTCCCCAGATGTAGAAATAAATGTATTTCCTTATTTTCTACGTGTGCGTATAAAGATATTAGTAAGTGTTAAGAATGACTCCCTATATAGCGAGCACAAATGTGTATAAATATAATTAATAATAGTTAGTAAACGACTCTCTGTATAGCGGGCACGAAGCATGTATCGAATAATAAAGATACACAAAGATACAACATGTGTCGATATAATAAAAGACTCCCTATGTGATGGGCACGAGGTAATATATATAATTGAAAATTAATATAATATTGAGTAATAAGCAGACTCCCTCTATAGTGGGCGGCGAGGATTACTCTAATGTCACAGTAATACGTCGCTCGATGTTACAAATCCACAGTTATCCATTCTCTAGCTACTTCCAGTAGAAATTTCTTGTATCTTGTTTTATTTTCTGGCAGATAGGTACAGTACATTTTATATGCATTGAATGAGGTGAAGTTTATCAGAAAAAATGCTAATTTTTTTGACCACTTTAAAATTTTTCTTAAAATACTGCTATTCGCCAAATATTGATTGGCAAGATCTACCCCTTTCATGTGCTTATTGTACTGTAATATGCACGTAGGTTTAATTGTGTAATCTATAGAATTTTTTCTCGCTTTCCACTTGATTTCACCGAAGTATCATGAATAGTTGATATCATGCGTACTATTCTTTTATCCTTCCAAGCAATAAGAACAACAGATCCCTTCCGTAAAATAGTCATTTCTCTTCTGCATAGACTTTTGGATTTTTCTATCAGAACCTTTGGCAAACCACGGTTTTCCCGTATGGTACCACACACTAGTGGTTTTGTGTCTGAGCATGACCGGTGATGCCAATGACCGAGGTACGGCTACAATTCAGACAATATAGTTTCTTGTAGCTTTTTGCCTTGTCCTGAATAGATTTCGAAGTTGCATATATACTCCACTCTCACTTTCATAACGCATTCTGATAAAAATTCTATATTTCGTTATTTTTGCCGGGTTATACGTCCTAAAGCTGACGCGTCCTCTGTATGGTACCATTGCTTCGTCTAGAGCTAGCTCCTGTTTGGGTATGTATAGGGACTGAAATTTAGGTATGATATAATCAAAAAGCGGTCTAATTTTGCAGTTTAGATGAAAAAATGTAAGTATTTGTTCAAATCGCATTTTTGACATAGTTGTCTGAAATATTGGTGCTTCAACTAAAGGATCCGTTGACCAATAATCTCTCTAATCAGATTTTCTGGTTTGGCCCATCAATATTGTTAATCCAAGAAACTTCTTTATTTCATTAATTATAACTTCCGTCTATGATACCGTTTTTATAGAGATTTTATATAATTCTTTCATTTGAGAGTGGTACAAATAGGTTTGCGTAACGACTAAATCAAAAAAGCCACTGTCAAAAAATAAAGCCGTTACCTCACTGATAGTCGGCGCATCACCAAGTTCAATAGTTGGACCAGGAATATTTAAATAATTCTCTAAGTTTGGTGTGATATCACGTTCGTTCCACTCTTCTTCTAATTCGTCGTCACTATCTGATTCTATTATATTCCTTTTTTGATATTTTGGGGGCCTAATATCAGATTCACTATCTTCTGATACAGTATTATTTTTCAAGTCACTACAATTTGATTCAAAATCACTTGGACAATCAGATAAAACATCCTCGTATACTTCATTGAAAAATTCTTCATTAGTACGTTCCGTCATCGTTGTAAATTTTTTTATAACAAAGTATGCAAATTGACGGGTCTTATAAACGAGAGACACAGCTTGAGGTATGCTGACCAACAACTGCACTGCGTGATCTCCACCAGCGCACTGAGAAAACAACGGTGATGCGAAAAAAGCGCATCACGAGTTTACTCGTGGCCGGTCGGCAACGTTTGGCCATGAAATTCAACGTTTACTAAATGGACAGTGCTGCCTGCCATGGGTACTCATAATACTCATATCCCTTAATTATGAATATCTATTTTGAACGATAGCACACCTAGATACAAAGTTAGAACACAAAGTCGGATACTTATCTGACTTCTGTTTCAACAAGTTTCTTAAACAAAAGTTTAATGGGAGCGTTTTCTTTTCGTTTTGAAATAATATTCTGTTTTAGAGAAAGAGCGTTTATACCTCGTTTAGAGATTTTGTTTTGTTTAAAACGAGAACATTTTGTCGAAGGGAGAAGTCTTAAGACGTTTAAAGAGTTAAGAAGTGTTTGTTCCCTTTGCTCATATTTCACAAATAAACCTATATTAATCGTTACATCTTCCTAGCTCAAACCTACTTAATTCTATCTTAATATAATTTCTACTATTTTGGGGGCTCAGCTGAGATCGAGCTAGGACAACGTGTGAAATAAAAGGAACAAAGGCGTCTATCGTTAGTGCGATTTTCGACGACGTGTTTTCCGAGTCAGAGTTGAATAATTCGAGTGAGCCGGCGGTTCGTAAAAAGACGTGCGCATTCCGACAGTTTACAAGAATATTGAAGATTATCGACAATTTAGGCAGTGATAAGACGGAATCGTTGGTGCAAGACGAGTCGATAATTGTGAGATAAAGACGTAAAAAAAAAAATAGACGATTAATAATGATGGAACTGACACATGAACTCGAGGTTCTCACACTTGTTGAGCTTAGAGCTATTCTTAAGACTAAAGAACTTGCTGTGGGAGGAATAAACGGCATAAATGGAATAAGTGAAGTGATTCTGCCTTCAGGTTTCGACGAATGCAGTGAACAACAAAGTGACACAGGTGATAGTGGTGTTGTATCGATGGTCTAACATCGAGAAATTGAGAATGGTGCGAGAGCTCGCAATAGCAAAGCGAGAGCTCGAAATGTTACAACGTTTTCAAGTTAAAGAATAAGCTGCAGAAGAGACGAACAGAGGGGAACAGAGCGTAACCTTTACACCGATTGTGCCGAATAAAACGACGGAAGTCCCGACTTCTGCAAAAGTGAATGTGACAACGATAGCGAATCTTTTGAGTAATTTCGATGGGAGTTTAGATAACTTTGAGACCTGGGAGAGATAAGTGTCTTTCTTCAGAACGGCGTACAATTTAAATGATAATATGACAAAAATTCTTATTGGAATGAGATTAAAGGGAAAAGCACTCGAATGGTTTTACTCGAAGCCCGAATTTATTGAAATGACATCTAATGATTTGCTAGTTGCACTCAAGGGCATGTTCCATCATAAACCAAATAGAATAATGTTACGACGACGTTTTGAAGACCGCGTGTGGAAGAAGAATGAGTCATTTTATGATTATGTTCATGAAAAAGTTATTCTAGCAAATCGTATTGCGGTAAGTGATGAAGACATCGTTGGATATATTCTTGAAGGAATTCCAGATCCTCACCTGCGATACATAGCACGCGTCCAACGTTTTACTTCGAGGGAATCAATCTTGCCGCATTTGAAGAAATCACGCTACGTGATAATAATGGTGCATCGACGAACAGTGACACAAAATCAATTAATAAGTTTAACGAAAGTAAGCGTAAAAATGATAACCGTGAGGAAGATGTGAAAACTGCGACGGGTGAAAAGAAAAAATTCGGTGATGAAGAAAAAATAATTAAACGATGTTATAATTGCGGTAAGAAATCTCACGTCAACGGTGCGTGTCCTGACAAAAATAAAGGACCGAAATGTTTTGGTTGCGATGAATATGGACATAAAGTGTTGGATTGTCCTAAAAAAAAAGCCGAGACCAATTGCATAGTAGTATCGTTGATGTTGAATAAACATAATGTAGACGTAAAAATAAATAACATTCTAATATCAGCGATTCTTGATACAAGGAGTGATTTGACGGTCATGCGCGCAGATGAATTTATTAAAATCGGGGCACCTAAATTAATTGACAAAAGAGTTCCATTCTGCGGTGTGGGAACCGAGTCGAATACAACTTTGGGAGAGTATAACGCGACGATAATGGCTGATGGACATTCTTATCCGATTTTAATTCACATAATTTCTGATAATCTCTCTTGTCACAAATTATTGATAGGTCGTGATTTTCTGGACAAAGTGGATCTACACGTGAGGCATGGTACAGCAAAAATTAGTTCCATATATGACGAACTTATTGTGAATGATGTACCAGAGATATCTCAGACTGATATATATAATGATGCAGAAGCAAATTCCACTAAGTTGTCTCTTGTTAAAAATCTAAAACACCGTGTGACTATCCGCGAACTCATTGACATTCAACAAAAAGATATTCAAATTGCATTGTTATCACAGGAGTTAGAAAACATGAACGATGCTCTAAAGTTGAAGGAGGATGAGTTATATTCTTTGGAAAAGAAATATTCTGAATTATATGAAAAAATACGGGAGTCGGTACCACAGAAGGAATATGATAAATTATTAGAGGAGTTACGTGACAATGAAATACTCGTTAATACTATGCAAAGTAAAATTGACGAACAGATGAAAGAAAAACACGAATTATTGGTCCAATTTGAAAACGTATTTTAACAGAATCGAGACTTACAATACCAATTGGAAGAGAAACATGACAAACTTAAAAATGTTTTGATGGTTAAAGAAGAATTGGATGCACGGATTATGGAAATGGAAAGAATAAAACTGATGAAGAGAACAATATCATGGATCTTAAAAGTTCTTTAGAGAATAATGTTAAATTTATCGACGAATTACAGTCCAAGTTAAAAGGTGCCTACAAGATGATGGAACAATTAAAAGTTAAACATGTAGAGGATACGGAAATGCATAATCGGAGATATGAAGACACCATCGAGGAATTAAATGTTAACACTTTACCGATCGCTAGCGGTATAACAGCAACGCACGTCCGATCGGCCGCTCAGCCGCAGATTCTCCCTGGCGCCGGCTGTTTTCCGGTTTAGACCATCGCACGGGAGTATCTGAGCGTTTCGTATGCTCAGATAGAATTGTCCGCTTTCTGTTATTATAGGATATATTATAGGATAATTAGATTTAACACGTTGAACGCCACGTCACCCAGATATGGGTGACGGCTATGTTTCCACAGGGGCCCCGTCACCCGTAAATGGGTGACACTATTCTTCGTCCAATTAAAACAGGATTTTTGAGGTAATTTATAATAATTTTATTTGTAACACAATTATGATGAATATAAACAACATAAAGCAACAATAAACTATAAAATAAACAGAAAGAAACATTAAAATATACTTATATTTAAATTTGTTTTAAAAATATTATAATATTTTATTAGTTGTTAAATTATAAAATAAACAAAAAGAAACATTAAAAGTACATTTATATTTAAATTTGATTTAAAAATATAAAAAAATTTTATTAGTTGTGGTATTCGTTAAAGCATTTTAAACATAATTGAGGTGTTTGTGGACACTCTGGACAATACGTTATAGTCTTTTGCACTAGAATTTTCGAGAATTTGTCTCTGTTTTGAGTAGCATCGAACGCACATTCTTCTAATTGATTTGCCCTGAGGATTTTTGCGAATTTGCAGGTGGTGAGATGCTTTCTTTATTGCTTGGGGTCTTGCGTTTTCGGATTCCAACCACTCCCGAACTATAAGCTCTCGGAATTTTCTTATTTGTATATTCTGGTTCGTTGCTTTTTGATAAACAACATGTGCATTCACTACAGAAGTACCTATTAGGAAATGAATTGCTAGTTTCTGATACCATTTTATGCTCTTCCGAATTGTCGTTGCGTATGATGCCATTTGGTCGCTTCTCTCAATGCCAGACTTTCCAGTATTGTAAGTTATGATTGCTAAAGGTTTTATTTATGGAGGATGTCCGCGAAAAGTGGACGAGTCTGAAACTGGTACCGTAATAGGTGAGTGTTTCGATGATAATATTCTGACGCCATGGACATCTCTCCATTTCAGTACTACAATGCCATTATCGTCTTCCCGTGATATTATTTCACTTGTCTTCAATGGGTGAAACATAACAGCTTTTGGCATAAATTTCCTATTATGGCGTACCGTTCCAACAACATGGGTTCTAAAATTTAACAATTTTACTGCTAATTCGTAGCTAATATAAAAATTGTCGATAAATAAAGTTCGCCCTTTGTTCAACAGCTTGTTTATGAGCTCGAAACAAACGTTTTCGGCTATGCCAACTTGCTTGATTCCGTCCAGGAATCGCATTCAGCATATATTTTGGTGGACCACGTATAACCATCTGTAGAACACAATTTGAAGAGTTTTATCCCATATTTGTGCGATTTTGTCGATATGTACTGCCTGAATATGAGCCTTCCTCTCCAGGGAACCATAGTCTCATCAACTACAATTTCTGAGCCGGGTAAAAATATTTTTTGGTACTTATTTATATCTCCACTAATGGCAACACTTTTCCAAGTCGATTATTATGTTATATGACTTCGTTGTTTGCGAAATGTAAATGCGACAACAATAATTCGAATCGATTCCGAAACCTTTTACTTCGAGGAAACGGAAAATTATAAGGAGAATTCGTTGACCAATGTTTAGTTAGTGGTGCTTGCACTAAATCCATCCAAAGCAACAGTCCAAAAGTGATCTTTTCGGAATTTGTGGGTTTCCATCTGTTTATTCGAGCGTGTTCACTGCTTGTATTGTGATCTAATTTTTTTTCTGCATACCTGTTCGTTTCTTTCACCATAAGGTCTATCACTTGTCCATTCAGAAAGAGAGAAAGGATTTCATCTCCTGTAATATTGGAAGGTAGTTCCACAATAAGTCCACTTTTCTCGGTGAATTCAAATGATTTTTGTTTTCCCGGTGAACTCCTTCCACTGGATGTTGTCAGATGAACCGACAGTATCAATGTGTTAATTCTCTTCTTCTATAGCCAGGTTTTCTAATAGTTCTTCAAAATCTTCACTCTCATACAAATCCTCACTTTCCGAGCTTGAATCTGAATACGTCTTAGTCACTACTCGGCTCACTTTTATCTACATTTTTGCGCTGTCTAACGAACATTTTAAGGATATAAATAAAAGAGTTAAAAATATGCATAAAATACTGCTGACTGAATGATTTGAAGAAACTGAAAGTTTTGGTGTACATGCAATGAGATCTGTCACAGTGAATTTTTTTTGGAACACTTATCGCATTCCCCACTTCGAGGGGATACGTTGTAAGCATATACTTCATACTTTGTAAGCAACCTTCCACAAAATTATTTTCTAATACTCTTTACAAAAATATCTTCTAAAAATAAAAATACATACCAAAAACCTATCTTTCAAAAAAGATTCTTTCATACAAAATAAACTGTAGTTACATTCAAACGACGCATTTCATTGTATCGCTTTTCCTTACCGCGCTGTTTACACTCCCGGATTTGGGCCCCGGGAGAAACTCCACCGATTTACGCTGGGCGTTCTATGTGTTAATAAAATGTTTTATTTTCATAATATTAATGATAAATTATATTTATTTTATCTATTACAACGGCTTTCAGTTTAATAATTATGTAATGATATCATAATCCATATATTTACCTACTTGAAATAAGAAATAATTAATATTTTTTCAAGGTATGATGATACCGTTCAAAACAGCTACCTTTGTGTAATAGTACATTGCAAAATTAGCAAACAAAACATGTTCTACTTTTTTTTTTTTTAACAGCACAAACTCTACATTGTCTTTGGGGCTTCACACTTCGACCGCTAGTTGCTATTAGATATTATAAAAAGAAATCCATTATTTTTCCAATAGATGAGTTTAGTAACCTGTATCTCACTTGATATAAGTGCGATCGGGTAACACTAGATGGCGTTAGAAAGATAAGATTTCGTGCTAAAAAAACTTCTCAGACAATTTTGCGATTGCTTGATTCAGCTTTGTTTGAGCGCGCGTCAAGGATGGACACCAGCAAAGAGAAAATACGCCATATTTTACAGTTTTTTTTTCGATAAAGGCGAAAACGCAAGGCAGGTGGCTGAAAATGTGAATAGTGTTTATGGTTCTGATACTGTAACAGCCAATCACGCGCAATTTTAGTTTCGTCGAATCCGTTCCGGTAATTTCGATGTCAAAGATGCACCACGCTCTGGAAGGCCAATTGTCGAAAATATCGATAAAATCATGGAAATCGTCGAGTCCGACCGTCATGTAAGCAAGGTTTCGATTGCCCAGGAGCTAAACATTGCACAAAAAACCGTTTGGAACCACTTGAATAAGGCTGGATACAAAAAGAAGCCCGATGTATGGATACCACACGAGTTAACGCAAAAAACCTGATGGAGAGAATTTCCATCTGCGAATCGCTGCTGAATCGCAACAACATCGACCCATTTCTGAAGCGGATAGTGACCGGTGATGAAAAGTGGGTCATTTACGACAACGTCAAGCAAAAACGGTCGTGGTCGAATCGTGGTGAGCCGGCGCAAACGGTGGCCAAGGCCGGATTGACGGCCAGGAAGGTTTTTCTGTGTGTTTGGTGGGATTGGCAGGGAGTCGTCTACTATGAGTTGCTCCCCTGCGGCCAAACTCTTAATTCGGACTTGTACTGTCAACAATTGGACCGTCTGAAGGAAGCAATCGCCCAGAAGCGGCCAGCTTTGCCCAATAGGAGAGGAATTGTGTTCCAACTGGACAACGCCAGGCTACACACATCGATAGTGACTCGCCAGAAGCTAAGGGAGCTTGGTTGGGAGGTTCTTATGCATCCACGTTATAGTCCGGACCTGGCACCAAGTGATTACCACCTGTTCCTGTCTATGGCGAATGATTTTGCTGGTGAGAACTTTGTCTCAAGGGAAGCAAGTGAAAATCGACTCTAACCAGTTTCCCTAGTTATAAAAGTTATAATTGCAAGTTATAAATGTTTTCATATCAAAGATGTAAATTATAGTCCGCCGAAGTACTGTCATGGAACGGAAGCGCGCACTGTAAATACGTGCAGTATGCGTTGTTGCTGTATATACGTTTTAAATAACTATTGTACTGAATAAAACAATCTTTGCTATAATATAATGAGTATAATTTACATCTTTGATATGAAAACATTGATAAATTACAATTATAACTTTTATAACTTATAAACATATATAACTTACATTTATAACTTACAAAGCTACAGGTAATATTTTAATTATGAATTAATTATGATCCCCAAACAAGTTAATATATTAATGTGAAGTGATTAATAGTATAAGTACGTATGATAAATTTTGAAGCACTTTTATGCATAAGCCAACATCACACTCTTTACACTCGTATCGTGAGTCGAATCTTTTATCATTTTTACTGAAGACAACACATCTGCGTTTTAGATTTTTATTTCTTGGTTTATAAAAAGATGGAAAATGCCACTCTGTTAATCTCATGGGGTTGTCAACCGTTCTGCTTTGATGCCGAACTACATTATGCCGATATTTTGCAACTATTTGTTTTATCAACTGCAAGTGAAATTTTGTTATAGAAATAACTTCTCTTCGGTTGTACTTATAAAGACAATATGAATTCCACACACAAATGTCTAGCATGTGGAAACAAAATTTGCGGTACCACTTCAACGATTTTCACGTTGTATTTACAGTACTTATAACCATATCGACTTTGTCTATTATGCCCATTGATTTATTGTAATCAATAACACATACGGGCTTAGCAACACTCAGTAATCCTTCACATCTAGACACGGCTGCAAAATCTGCCGTATGCATAGTTGTAATCATATATACTTCTTTTTTATCTAATCACTTCATCGCTAACAAACTGTTTGATGAACAAAAGCATGCCTCTCCTTTTTTCAGATGTTTCTCAAACTTCGGCATTCCTTGCCGTCTTTTACTAGCAGTCCCGCACCCATTTGTACTATTATTATGCAACAAATTAAATAACCCTAAACTTGAGTAAAAATTATCAAGATAGATTGTGTGACCGTTTCCTAAGAACGATCGCAAAAGCGACAACATTTTTGCACCCGACTTTCCGATCCCTCTGGCTGCACTTTCAATAGTTGTTGACCGTCCGCAATAAACTATAACATCTTGCACATAACCCGTTTTGCAATCGCATAGCATAAAAGATTTGATACCAAATCTATTCCTTTTCGAAGGAATATACTGCCTGAATGACAAGCGGCCTTTGTACAACATAAGACTTTCATCAATACAAGGATCTTGAAACGGATGGAATGCATCATTGAAGGATTTTCGAAACATATTGACTACATCACTAATTTTGACTAAACGATCGTCAGTATGTCCAGAGTCGTATGTAAAGTGGATTGTGCTTAGTAATGAGAGATACCGATCCCTCGTCATAATTTCAGCACAAATGTAAATATTTATCCTTCGACCAATACTCTTGTATTGTTAGCTTTTGTGCGCGCCATCAATAAAGATAACGCAAGAAAACAGTAGAGTTCGTTTACTGTCGTCGGGGTGTCCACATTGTTATTAGACTTTTGAGCCCGATAGTCGTTAGTTTCATCAGCAATGTATTGTATGAACTCTTCAGAAAAAAATAATTCAAAATAGTCTAAAATAGATGACGATCTGGGTAATTTCTTTTTTATTCCTGAATTTCTCGTGGAAAATGTATGTATTTGTGGCATGAAATTTTCAGAGATCTATGTTATGTTGCAGTTTGTGTTCTCGGCATCATTTTCGACTGACTCGGATTCCGAATCTGACGTGCTGCATAAGTTCTTTCGTCGTCCTTTAGGTCAGTTAAAATTATTTTCATTTTCTTCAGTATCAGTTATTCCATTTTCAAACATTATATTTCTTTTATTTCTTTCATACATTTTGCAAGGGTCTAAACTGTTTCTGAAAGTACATTTTCAAACAAAATTCTAACCTACAATTCTAATTTTTTTGCAGAATGACCAATAATACCTCAAACTCATCCTTTCAAATTCTTGTAAGAATCATATATGAAATATGCTTTCACTGTTAATGAATAGCCGTCTAGATTTTTTAACGTGAAACAGTTTACGATCGTTTATATGTTTCAAACAGGTTGCGTAAAACGTTGTCTCAACAATAAGCAATTTTAAAAAGTGACTACAGATTACCCTTGTATATACATCATTTTGATGCCGGATATATGGGGTGATGACCCAGAAGTTGTCGCGTGGCCGCCGCTTATAGGCGGCGTTCGTCCCACAAGTCATATTGTGCACGCCGCTTATAAGCGGCGCTCGTACCCACAGGTCATATTGTTCGCCGAAGTACTGTCATTGAACGTATATACAGCAACAACGCATACTGCACGTATTCACGGCGCGCGCTTCCGTTCAATGACAGTACTTCAGCGGACTGGACAGCTGAAGCGAAAGGGTTAAAACTGTGTATGCTTTAAATGAATTAGAAAATGCACAGTTTATAAAAAACATTACCACCCGTTTAGTCCATTTTTTTGTTTTTCTGAAAATGGAATACTATGCTAGATATTGGTCCGCGCGATCTACGCCCTTCATATATCTGTTATAATCTATGAGGGAATTAGGCTTTTGTATTGGGGCATTTGATCTTTTACTTCTGCTTCTGGATTCCGTCAATTGTGCAGAACGTATAGTAGATATCATATTTACATTTCTTCTGCCATTATTTAATACTTCTAACAAAATTTGACTATTCCTATGGAATTCGTGCTGACCTCTTGAAAGTCGTAATGTTTGTAGTGATGGAGGAAGACCTTTATTTTTTCGAATGGTTCCGCACACTCGCACGTTATTTCGCAGTAGAATTTTAGCCATTTTGACGCTGTTATAATAATTATCTTATTATTATTACAACATTATGGTGCCATATGTTTTTATATGGTTCAATAACCGTTAAAACCATATCTTCCAATTTTTTGCCATCAGTAGCATACACGTGAAAATTACATATGTATTCTGTGACAGCTTCACACAGCATTCTTACAAATATTTCCTATTTTGTGATTTTTGCCGGATTATACGTTTTTATGGATAGCCGACCTCTCCACGGAATTATGCATTCATCCAAAGCTAATTGTTGATTGGGATTATATACATCGTCAAATTTTCGCTGTAAATAGTCGACGACAGGTTGGATTTTAGCAAGCTTATGTGCATTGTGAGGAATGTTGTTATTGCAAAAATGCCAGCTCTGC
This sequence comes from Dolichovespula sylvestris, assembly GCA_918808275.2. Classification (NCBI taxonomy): domain Eukaryota; kingdom Metazoa; phylum Arthropoda; class Insecta; order Hymenoptera; family Vespidae; genus Dolichovespula; species Dolichovespula sylvestris. Next base: position 556,324 of record OU964985.1, on the reverse strand, counting down.
ATTATTTGCACAAATCTATTTGTGCTCATGACTTGCGAGAAGAATGGAGTTTCTATACTTCGATCTGTGGTCCAATAGTCGTAGAACATGTCTTTTTTTACCTGACACATTAGAACTATTAGACCTAAACATTTTTTCATTTCCGTTACCGTTATATCTGTCCACTTTTTCGCTCTTGATGAAATTTTACATGTTTGCATGATCTGGTAAAGATATCAGTTGAATTCCTTTATTCAGTGATCGAAAAAGTCCATTCCAATAAATAAATTGACGCTGTCCATCACATTTTCTGTAGAACTAGGCATAATTTTTATGCCGGGGCTGCCTTAAAAAGGTTCCAAAATTATTTCTTCATCTTTTGTCGACCATATATCATCGTCATCTTCAATGTTATTTGTATCGTTTTCGACGTTACTTATCTCGTCGTCTTCTGAATCACTATATCTTAGTGGCACTACAGCACACCGCTTTCGTCACTACTATCACTTCCTGAATAACTGTCAGGGCGATCTGATACATCGTCTAAATAAAACTCTCCAGTACCATTTTTTTTGCTCATCGTGAACGGTAAATTTTTTAAAAACGATGTGAAAATATGGGGAGTTTTCGAAACAACGCAATAATGTAAGTGAGCTATGTATCTCAATACTAATAATAAAATACAGATGATATAGCAAATGACAATTGTTTATCGCCATGGCAACCGATTAATAGGCTATTTTTAGGTAGCCCCGATAAAAAGCCGATTAATAGGCTAGCAGCCGGTAAGTGTTCGCAATAAAAAGCTGATTAATAGGTTATCGGTCGGTAAAGTGGTAAAATTCAAGAATGTGAAAGCTTTAAAACTGAATTTTCAGAGAAGAAAAAGCTTATTGACCAAAATCTTTTGGAAGAAATTAAAATTACTTTAAAGACGAAGATACAATTGAAAACTAAGAGAGGCAAGAAGAAGAAGAAGAAGAAGAAGAAGAAGAAGAAGAAGAAGAAGAAGAAGAAGAAGAAGAAGAAGAAGAAGAGGAAGAAGAGGAAGAAGAGGAAGAAGAGGAAGAAGAGGAAGAAGAGGAAGAAGAGGAAGAGGAAGAGGAAGAGGAAGAGGAAGAGGAAGAGGAAGAGGAAGAGGAAGAGGAAGAAGTGGAGGAGGGGGGGGGGAGGAAGACTGTGACGATCAGCCTGAAGTTTGCATGAAGAAGAATCGAATGATTCGTTGAAGATTTTTAACCGGACATTTGGGATCCAATGTAAAAATCAGAATGGCCGAATGTAGTATCCGAGAGGTTTCAAGAAATTTCTTAAACAAGAGTTTAATGTGAGCGTTTTCTTTTTGTTTTGTTTTGTTTAAAGTTTTTGTTTAGTTTGAGAAGCCTTAAGACGTTCAAAGAGTTAAGACGTGTTTGTTCCCTTTAATTTGTTCACTTTCCGCTAACAACACCATGTCGTTCGCATAGGCCAGACAGAACACCTTCTCTTCTCCCAGCTTTATTCCCCCCCCATCCCCCTTTCCTCAACTTCTCCTCTACATCCGCTATCACCAGATCGAAGAGGCACGGACTCAATGGACATCCCTGCTTCACCCCCCTCGCCGTCCAAAAACTCTCCCCTAATCTCCCCCCTACCCTCGCCTTACTCCTCGTCTCCCTGTAAATCTCCTCTATCCTTCTCCTTAGTTCCTCCCTCACCCCCCTTTCCCTCATCGCTTCAAACAGCACCTTCCTATCCACTGAATCAAATGCCGCCTTTAGGTCCAGAAAGGTAGCCACTACCCGCCCGCCCTTCCTTTCCAGCTGCCTATTCACTAAATAATTTATCACGTAAATATTATCCATCACTCCCATTCCCTTCCTGAACCCTGTTTGACTCGGTGGTACCATCCCCTTCCCCTCTATCTCCTCTCTTAACCTTTCTGTTAGCACCCCTACATATACCTTGTATATTGTCGGCATTAGCGTCACCCCTCTGTACTCTTCCACCCTATCTCCCGCCCCCTTTTTCACAATTGGCGTTATAACTCCTTCCTTCCACCCCTCTGGCCAACCCTCTCTTCTCCACACTCTACCGCATACCCTCCATACCCACTCTACCACCCTCTCCCCACCATACTTCCATACTTCGCTGGACACACCATCCTCCCCCGAAGCCTTCCCCTTTTTCAATTTATCTATTGTCCTCCTCACTTCTTCCCTATTCATCTCTGGCTCCTCATCCTTTCCCTTCCTCTCCCCGCCTCTATTAACACTCTCCCCTCCACCCTCCTAGCAACCTTATGAAATTCTCCCTCCATTTCTTTAACTCTATTCCCTTCTTCACAACTTCCCCCCTTTCCTTTCCCCATTTACTATTCTTCACACATCTTTTTCCGTCCTTGCCTCTTGAGCCTCCTGCACCCATCTCTCGTTCTCCCTTTCCTTTTTCTCCTTGCATAACAGCTTATACCCCGCTCTCGCCTTCCTATAACCTTCCCCTTCTTGCCCTCCATTTCTCCACTTCCTCAATTTTCTCCTTGCCTCTCTTCTCTTCTTTTCGCATTCTTCATCCCAACAACCTTTCCTTTCCTTCCTCTCATTCTCTCTCGCCCCCTCCTTTAAATCTATCCCTATCTGTCTCACTTTCATCCCCAGTTTCTCCACTACATTCCCACTCTATCTTTTCCCTAATCCCTTCCCCACCCCTCTCTGTCCATTTCACAATCCTTCTCCCCCCTTTATCCACTCTCCTTTCCTCTTCTCTTTCCTTTTCCTTCCAATGACACTACCAGTGGATGATGGTCGGATTCTACACTCTCCCCCACCTTCATATTTACTACCCTTTCTCTCATCTTCACCTCCCCTATTATATAATTAATCACCGACTGCCCTCTCCCACCAGTATACGTGAACTTCCCTTCCTTATCCCCTTCGATGTCGCCATTCAGAATGACCCATCTCATTTTTTCAATCCCCTCCACCAATTTTCTCCCCTCCTCATTTACCTTATTCTCTGTCGAACTTCTTCCCTCCTCATCCTCCTACCCTCCCCATCATCCTCCATCCAGTGTCCCTGTCCTCGCATTAAAGTCGTCCCTATCAAGGTCCACGGTTCCTCTTTCTGTTCTTCCGTCCATCCCTTCAAGACTTCTAGCTTTCTCTTCATATCACCCTTCACATATACCCCCACTATCCTCCATTTCTCTTCACCCCTCCTTACCTCTATTGCCATCACCCCTTCCTCCCTTTCCTCTGCCACCGACATCACTGCCACATCACTCTCCTCTTTGACTCCTATCAGTATCCCCCGATTGGTCTCCCTTTTCTATTCTTTCTCTTCGCCAATTGCTCTTCCCATCTATAACCCTTCGGCAACCTTCCCCTCATTCTGTCACAACCCTTCTCGTCCACTTTGGTTTCCACCATCATTATCACCTCCCACTTCCTCATTTCCTCCTAGAATTTGGCCCCTTTGTTCTTGATCCCTGCCACGTTCCAGAATCCTACTCTCCACCTTCCTACCCTTTCTCCTACTTTCCTACTTACCCACGTCTCACCCTCCTCCCTTCCCTCCTTCATCCTTTGCTACCTGCCCTTTTTCCTTTCTCCTTCCTTCTTTCCTCCCTCCCCCCCATCCGCTTAGCTTCCCCATTTCCCACCGCTTCCTTTCTTGTCACCCCCTTCCAATCCCTCAGTCTCCCTTCCTCCTCGTCCCACTTCCACCATTTACTCATTACCTTCTAAATTGCGTATTACTATATTATTTCTTCTCTCCTTTCCTTCCTTCATCTCCAACTTTCTCCCTACACTATTTATCTTCTCCACGACCTCTCCGTCCTGCCTTTTGCGTCTATCCCCTCCTCTTCCCACGTCTCCTCAACTTTCTTTATTTTCCTCGCCTTTTCTCCCCTCCCGATCCCTCCCCTTTTTTCTAGTCTCTCTATCTTTTCCACCATTCTCCTCTTCTCCTCTCTCAATTCCCTCCGTACCTCAACTATCTCCAAACTCTATTTCCTTATCATATCTTTCCCTCATCTTTCTTAATTCCTCCTCCATCATTTTGCCCCATCCCTCTATCCCGTGTCCATCTCCTTTGTGCGACTACTACCTACTTTCTTACTCCTTTTCAAACACCCCCTCTCTCTCTCTTTTCCATTTCCACTTTCTCCTGCTCCTTCCTCTTCCTTTTCAAATACTCATCCATGCATCCCGTACTATCTTTCCTCCCTTTTTTTAGTTCCTCCATCTTTCTTGGCCTCCCCACCTTCCTTTTCCCCTCCTCAACCTCACTTTTTCTTTCTGTAACAACTAATTTCTCCTCAAGCTCTTCCTCTATCCCCACCACGTCCATCTCCTCCATATTGCTCCAGTCGTGCTACCTTTTCCGACTCCGTAACCGATCCTGCCTTTCCTCTATCCTTTGCTACCACAGCGCTTCTCCTTTCCCGCCTCCACACTCGATAGCTCTCGTCACTTGTCTATAGACTCCTTCCTCCCCCTGCCCTCTCCTAACCGATTACCTTTTCACAACCTAACCTCTTCAACCATTTCCCGTCTATTTCCCCCCAACAACCACTTTCCACCACTCTCCCTTATACACCACTGCTCCACCCTATTTCCTCACGCTCTCCACCCCAATTCCCTAGTTCTCCTCTCCCCTTTTTACCTCCTTTTCCCCAATTCAGAACACACTCACTCACACCTGCCACTCATTCTCTCACCGGAACCGGAAGCCTGGTACTGGTATAAGTGTCAATAACAAAAAATATATGTGTTACGAATATATATAAAGTAACATTAAGTTCATAAAATGTATTCTCTACTTATAGTTACAAAAGTCATAACATCATTTCGGAAAGCAAAAGTTTACATGCAGTAGGAATTTTGAATTGAAATTGCACGACCAGTCAAAATGACTGGTCTGGTAAATCTAGTGTTAACACTATACCATCCGCACGTCTAATCCAGATTTTTTCGTGTCCCGCCGGTAGAACTGACTTACATCATTTCGCTTATCGCCAGCGGTTTTTCGAGGTTCTTGTTTATTAACCCTTTCGCTACGGGCGGGCTCCGCCGCGGTATTTCCGCTGAACGGAGAGCCGCGACATCACTGCACGCTACGCGACGCCGATCGTCGGCGGAAGCACCGCGGTGGAGAGCCCAAGCTGTTTCAATGATTTTGACAGAAAAAACTTTTCTTCAAAGGGTATTTATAAATAAAGAGTATTCCATGGTATTTATAACGTCTTAGCATGCGCTCTTTAATTTACAGTATGAGAGGAAATAACATTATACAATATAATAAAATAATATAACATAATATAATATAATTGTATGATTATAATGGCCTTTAATAATATAACTGTGTATGACATTTTTTAAAACATGGTGTAACACACTGGCCAACATTGAAAATTTGGCACTGATATCGCGATCTCTTTCTCTTGTCATTTCTTGAATAAACTACGCACTTTCGCAGCTGATTCTTCCGTTTTGGATTTTCATTTGTATATATAGCGACGGGAAGTGTGTTCCGGTGAGGCGAAGTGGATTTGTTTCTCCTGATTTATTATTGTCAGATTGATAATGACTTAAAAGTTTACGAATTAACTCTAGGTGAAAGCTTGCCATTGATATTTGTTTTCCAGTTTTTAACTTATATAGGTAATAAGCATTCCAAACGCATATGTCAATTAAATGAAAAAAATATTTTTTGTACCATTTCAACGCTTTGCGTTGTGAGTGAATGGTGCTGATAACCATATCTGTTTTATCCACAGTTCCCATTAATTTATTATAATCAACAACACACTTTCGTTTCATAATCACTTCTCGAATCCGAATGAGGTTTCGTTTCAACAAATTCTTCACTATGGAAAGAGGATAGCATGCGTACTTCTCTTTTATCACACCATTTCATCGTTAATAAATACCTCGAAGAGCGAAAACTCGCTTCACCAGTTTTTAATTTATTTTGGATAATAGGCATGCCTTTTCGCCTTTTACGTACCGTCCCACAAGTGTTAGTTAGATTAAGATGCAAAAGAATAAAAAGTGCGGGGCTTGTATACCAATTGTCTACGTATAACGTATGGCCTTTGCCTAAATAAGGTTTTAGTAATTCCATTACTATGTTTCCTGATTTCCCAATAAATTCATTTGCGCAGTTTACAGTTGTTAATGAGCCATTATAAATAATGAAATTCTGCACAAATCCAGATTGGGTATCACATAAGACAAACGATTTTATTCCAAATCTGTTTCTTTTAGAGGGTATGCATTGTTTAAACGATAACCTTCCTTTCTACAGGAGTAAGCTTTCGTCAATACATAGATTTTAAAAAGGATAAAATGCCTCTTGAAAACGTTGTCACAGAATGTCACAAATTTCTTTTATTTTATATGATTTATCAACATCTGCAGTCACAATGTTCGTATTAAAATGTAAAATTTTTAACAAATATAAAACGATCCCTACTTATGACCTTTCCAAAAATGATGCTCTTCAAAAGTTTGTCGTTAGACCAATATTCAGAATATGTTAGTTTTTTTATTTCGCGACATCAATAATTTGAGGGCGAGAAAGCAATACATTTCTGGGAGAGAAGTATTTTGGGAATTTATTGTATTATGATTCTTATTAAGGCTACTGCGGTAGCTGTTTGTCGTGTCGATAATGAAATTTATAAAATCTTTAGAGCAGAACAATTGAAAATAATCTAAAATCGGTGCCAAATAGTTAATTGATGCCTTTATTCCGAAATGCTTGGAATTGAATTTATGGAAAGTCGGTCGGAATAAGTCGTTGGCCCATGTAATGCCTGTGAGATCTTTTTCAGATTTAGATAAACTGTTTTCTTCGTATTCAGATGTGCTGGATCTCATTTCTCGAAATATATTACTATTTCTATGAGGTCTCTCTTGCCAAATTTGAATTTATCTCGTCAGCTTCTGACAGATCCGAATAATTCTGGTTTTCGTCAATACGTCTTTTTCTGTTATTATTTGTCGTCATTTTAGGAGTGAGATAAAATCTGTTCTGAAATAATTAATCTAAATAAAGTTAAACAAAATTGACAAACAATAAGGCATACCTATTTATCCGTTGTTGGTAGAAAAATAAGGTGAATTATCTTTCTGCAGTAAGCACTGACTTTATTCGCTACGAACGATCGAACAGCTACCTCGAACTGATTTTCGAGGCATATCGGTTGCTAAGCATTCGGTTATTTCGGCTCTTAGAAACAAATGATGCAAAACAAAATACTATCAGTGCATGTCCAGTGTGAGATATTTTTGCAGAATGATTTAGTCGGCCGCAATACCTCAGTGGTGTGTTATGGAGGGCCACTATAGTGGCTCGTAGTCCCTCTTGGCATTTTATGGAGGGTCACTATAGTGGTCCGTAGTACCTCAGTGGCATCTTATGGAAGACCACTATAGTGGCCCGTAGTAGCGAAAGGGTTAATCTTATCGTCAGTTCCCATGTCTCAATCCTGTCCTCGATTTTCTCGAAATTGTGAGGATATACATATGTAAATAAGTACAAGATTTTTTTTTTGTATTATATGTTTATCTATTTATTTATATTTTGTTGGATACTTAGTATTTATCTTTTAAATGAAACGAAGCAAAGCAATCTCTGAGGTGAAACGCAACTCCACAAGATTTACACATTAAATTAGTTCTCCTAATTTTTTTGTTTTTATAACACACATGACACCTTCTGCGTTTTCGGTTGTTGGTTTCTGAAATACTTATCATTTGTTGTTCCTTTATGTGGCCGGAAAGTCTGTTGATCGATTCATGACTGGATCACGCGATGTACTCGGAACCTCCAAGTTCTCTTCACCAACAGGTGAATGATCTTTCATCCACGATTCACATATTTTTAATAAAAAATCATGAAAGTGGAGTTTCTTGGAATCTGTATTATAATGTTGTTGCAGTACGAGAACACGTAGTATAAAGCACAATTAAAAAGGAATAACGGCACTTTTTTGACCATTTTATGGTTTTCCGGTAATATACATAATAGATAATAGATAATAGCTCAGAAATTGATTAGCTCGATCTAGTCCTTTCATATATTTATTGTAATCCAAAATAGATGTGGGTTTTTTAATCGTACTATTGTTTTTTCTGCATTTTTTGCTGTGTCAACTAAACTGGCATTCTGTATGGTAGAAATTGTTCTTATTATTTTCGTCTTCGATGCTTTCCATACTTGCGCGAGTACTTCTCTTCTTCGTTGATGTTTGGTTTCAAATACATTTAGTTTTCAGTTTTTCAATGTTGCAGGTAACCCTCTATTCTGCCGCAGCGTTTCACAAACGCGAATTTTCTTCGTAAGCAAATCTTCCGCAAGTTCCACACTGTTATAGTACTTGGCCATGTACAAGTGATGCCATTTTCCAGAAACATTTTTCAATAATTTTATCATTGTATCCTTTAAAGGTTTTTTAATGCCAGAGTATCTTTTTAGAGCACAGCATCCGGATAAGTATACCGTACTTCGTAATTTTTGATGGGTTATAAATTTTAAAATTTAATCGCCCACGCCACGGTATTATTCCTTCATCGGTTGTAATATTCTGACCAAGATTGAAGTTTTCTTGAAACGTTTTTGTGAAATAATCAATTATACCTTGTACTTTGAACAGTCCGTTGGCATTATCAGGTATGTTACTATTATCTGAGAAATGTAAAAACGATAATATCTGACGAAATCTATTGCGGGACATCGTTTTACCAAATATTGGTGTTTCCAATAGTGGATTTGTCGACCAATAATCGTCAATCCTTGGTTTTTTAACGATTCCCATAAGAATGATCAGTCCAAACCACTTTTTTAGTTCGACTGCCGTAACATTGAAAAATTTTGCATTTTTTTTATCGGGCTTCCTCCTGGTGGAATTTTGATCGTAGTACCTGTTCGTTTCGGTACTAATAAATTCAAACAAGTCGTTCCCTATAAATAGTTCCACGACATCTTCGATATTGTTTGCATCTCTGGGAAGTACGTTAGGACCGGAAGATCCTTCGAAAGCATTATTGTTTCTTGGTAAATCAAGATCTGACCACTCTCTACTCATCTATCTTCGCCTGATTCTCCTGTATCACTTGGTAACGGTATAGTGTTCGCCTAATTCTCCGTTTATATATTTCAGATTCATCCGAAGATGTTGCCTCATTTTCTTTTTCTGAAGACGTAATGGCTCTTAGTTCCTTACAATCTTTAAATTCGGATGGAACATTAGACAAGATGTCCATACACTCATCACGTATAATTGTGTTTTCTTTTTCGTTTGCCATTGTCGAAGGGCACAGGTTTTTATGAAAACATAAAGTTGCTACGTCTGTAATTTATTGTTAGTTAAACAGAACACCATTTTGAATACCACAATAGAGCCATCGGCATTTGCGCGATAATTTCCGAATGCCACCAACGTGGAAACACCAGAGCTTGCCCAATAATTTGCATATGGCACCAACGTGGAGCCACCGGCACTTACCCAATAGTTTTTGCATGGCACCAACGTGGAGCACCGGACGTCATAGTGTTAATTATGCCTCCGCGGAGAGGATTTGTTTCCGCGCTTCCTTGAATGTTAATTCTTCCGTGGTACGCGCTTTACTTCGTGTCTCCACGCGGTCGCTTCTTTCCGTCGACATGGTGTATCGTTGAGTATCCCACCGCTGTCACCAAATTTATGTTACGTCCCGCTCGGCACGGGCCTAAAAAAAATATAAAACCTATATTCCCTTAAGGAGATCCTGCTTTGTCGGGATTAGTGCCACTTTTGGCCGTTACCTGTTATGCACCGTTCTTGTCTCGGGACGGGCACAACGATGAGCCAGGCGTGATAGAGAAAAACGACATAGACATTAGCAGGTATTTTATTCTTTCTTAGAGTACAATTCTAAATAGCGCGCCGTCCTGGGGTCGTGCGGTGGTAGTTGACCTGCTTCGTAGACGGCCCTCGGACAGGTAATCGGCGTCAATCTGTATGTAGTTGGCCTGGATGATGATAACCTCGGGTCTCTGAGAGTGGTGGTCCCGGGATGATAGGTAGATACTTCTCCAGAAATTGGAAGCGATGCAGATGCCAGTGATGCTGACCCGACGTGAGAGGGTTATGCGTAGGGTTTAACGCCTAGGTCGGCTGGTATTGTGACCCATTATGGAGTTCCGCAAGTAACCGGCGGAAACGATGCTTTCGTCCTTCGCGACTTACTTTTGGCATGGGATGGACGTGATCGCCTGGGAGAAGGATGCAGATCCGTACAAGCCGTACGCACCTCTGATTCGCGACTCGTGCAAGCCGTATGCACCTCTGACGATTGGTGAAGTGTTAAGGTGTGAGGAGAGAGAGGTAAAATTAAGGAGATTGTCGATTATACGCCGATTTGAAAACGTTGGATCACAGGAGGATCGAAGTAAGAACGTCGGGTCGTATAACCGTGGTTCCGACTGAATAAGACTTTAAAATGTCTTAAACTAAATTTATTCTAAGTTTCAAAGTTACAAAATTATAATCGCGTCGTGACTTGTCTCTCTCGATGTGTTTTTGTTGCTGGTCGAAATCGGAATCTTTGCTGCACTTCCTTTTTTTTTTTTTGAGATTTTCCTTAAGTGGGAGTGGCGGTTCCTAGGATCCAGAGATCCCTCAACCTGTGATAAACTTAATAAAGTGGTTTATAGACGGCTTTAGAGGGTGTGATTTAGAGAGTGAGTTAGTAATGGGATGAAACTTTTAAAAATCCATAGACTTGAACAATGGACTGAGTCCAACTTGAGTTCGTTGAATTGGTTCTTTTGTCAGCTGGATGAATGTAGAGTGGATGTTAGTCACTGATAGGGTCAAGAGACGAGAGACGAGAGACGGTGGGCAAACAAAGGTGAAAAGAGGAGTTATACCTGGAAATGTAACATTTGTTAGAACAATGTTAGAAGGTTCATCTTGATTTTGTAGGGAATCTTGTTTATATCAGAAAGGTTGAGTTTGTTTAGGAGAGGATTTTTGTGATTTTGGACCTGGAGGGCCGAGTTCCTGGCTAGTGAAAGTATGAATAAATTGAGTGGGGGGATGTTTGCATGGATGCAAACCTCCCATTTGCATGGATCTTAAGGTTGCTAATGCGCTTACTCTTCTTTTTGAAGAAAAAGCGGAGATAAGTGTTTTGTACCACTTGTAGTTTGTTGAGGGATGTTCAGTGGGCTTCCCCCATATTTGAGCGCCATATGTTAGGATGGGGCGGACGCAAATTAGGTAAAGAAGTTTTTTGAGTTTGATAGGGAGGGGGCTGTTCCTTACTAGGAGAGGGTATAGTTTCTTAAAAGGAGCGTAAGCCTTGGTCTTCTTTCTTCTATTGCTGGTTTCCAATTGACTCTCTGGTTAATTGTTATACCGAGATATATGACTTTGTTCTTCCACTGAGTGTCAGTGGAGCAAACCTTGATAGGTTTAGGATACTTGAAGCTATTAGACGTTTTACGGTGAAAAATGATGGCTTCAGATTTAATTGGATTTAGTTTTAGTTACCAGTTTTGAAAAAAGGATTGTATTGAGTTGAGGTGGTCCTGTAGATACCTTTGAAGGTAATTTGAGGACCAAGAAGAGGCTAGGATAGCTGTGTCATCAGCGAATATTGACAGTTGTGTTTTTGAGTTTATAGGAATATCATTTATGTAGATGTTAAATAATATTGGTCCTAAAACTGAGCCTTGTGGGACACCTGCTTCTACGGTTCTGGAATTAGATAGTTCCTTATTGACTTTTACTCTAAAGGATCTGTTTTCAAAGAATCTTATGATAATTTTAAGTAAATGATCTGGGAATTTATAGTTTTATAATTTGTATAAGAAATCTTTGTGCCAGATGGAATCAAAGGCTTTATTAAGATCAAGTAGTAACCTCCCTGTGAGTCTGTTCTTATTAGGTTCGTCAACAATGTAGTGCATGACTCTAATGAGTTGTAAGATAGTTGAATGATTATTTCTAAATTCAAATTGTTGATTAATTAGAATGTTTTCGGAGTACATGTGGGCTTTGAATTCAAAAGAGGTGATTTTCTCAAGAATTTTTCCACAGACTAACTGGCCGATAGCTGTTGGGAAGTTTCTTATTTTTTCCAGGCTCGGGCATTGGTATGATTACCGCGATCTTCCAAGCTGTAGGGAAGTAGTGCAGTTTGAGTGTGGCTAAAATTATATAGAAGAGTTGGACCAGGAGCTTTTTGTGTAGATTTTTGAGGTGAATGGCGGAGATTTTATTAAGGCCTGGTGATTTGTTGTTGGGTAATGATGTGAATTAAGGATTGTACCGAGAAGTTGGGGTAATTGTAATAGGGGGTGAGTTGTTGTAGTGAGATGTAATTAAGGTTAACGGAGTTTTCAAATGGGGATTTGGTAGTGTAAGAATCAGTGTGAACTTTCTGAAAGGTATCGGTGAGCAGGTTAGTTTTGCTTACGTCGTCCTGGAGGGTGATGTTATTTGGATCATCCAGAGGGGGGAGGGGAGGATTCTTCCGGGTGAAGATCTTGTAATGGTTCCAAATTGGGTTTTTAAGGTTTAGTTTCGAGAGGCGTTTGTTCCACTCTGAAATCTTGATATTATCCAGGAGATTGTGGATTTGTTGAGACAGGGTGTTTCTAAGGAGCTTGTAGTATGGGTTGTTGGTTCTTTGGAATCTACGTCTGGCAGTGTTTTTTTTCTTAATTAAGGATAGTACTTCTGGGTTGTGTGAAAAGGATTTGTTGTGCTGGTATACAAAGGTGGTAGCCTTGTGGTAGGAAGAATTAATAGTGTTACTAAATCTTGCGATTTCTGTGTCTACTTCTGTGGTGAAGGTAATTGTATTGTTTATTGTGTGTTTGCTGGTTTGTTGTTTGAAGACAGACCAGCCTGTTTCGGGATTCTTTTTGTATAAGGAAATGAGATTTGTGGAGACTATTCCCAAAATAACTGGTTTACGTGTGGAAGTAAGGTCGTTTTTGGTGGTGCATTTGGACGAGACAGTAAAGTTTGACAGGAAAATGTCTATAGTGGAGGAGTATTTCCAGCTTGGTAAGTAGGGGAGAAAGGAAAAAGAACATTGATTGGATATTTATCTATGAATTTTCTGAGGATGTTCCCGTTTTTATTGTTATGAAGGTTGTTCCAGGAGACGTAGCGTGCGTTAAAATCTCCGCCAATGATGAATTGGGCTGTGGGGTCAAGCTGAGTTAGTTTGCTGATTGTTCTGATATCAAGGGTCTTTCGGGGTGAGACATAAGTCGCAGCAATTATGAGGGGTATTTGGGTGAGTAGTTTAACGGCAACATATTCAATGTCAAGAGCCGGAAGATGAATGGTCTGAGGGAGGATGTTTTTGTGGATAAGGATGGCTACCCCACCACCGGGGTCATTTAGTCTACCCTTTCTGAAAACGGAATAGTTTGGAACGTGGAGGCGGTCATTTGGTTTAGGCCAGGTTTCGGTTAGGATGGCTATGGGGATAGAATTGTTTTCCAAGAAAAGGGTAAGCTCAAGAACTTTGTTCTTGATACTTGTGGCGTTCCACAGAAGAATAGAACTAACGCGCATCAAGCTGATCTGTTATGTCCATTATCGCTAGGAATTTCTCTGAGTCAGAGGTGCATGAAAGTAATCTCTCCTTGAGTTGTCTGTAAGCTAGCATCATTTTCTGCCAGTTGCATCATTCTCGTATCTCACGAATCAGTTTAGTTAGCGCGCGAAAGTCCGATTCTTCTGGAATAGGGGATTGTATTGAGGAAGTATGATTTCCGGCAAGAACTTAGGCAAAGGTTTTGCCTGGGGATGTGGGCTTAGAAGGCGGGCGAGCGGGCGGAGGGAGGGGGTTGGTTTGGGAAGTAGAGGCTGCACTAGGCCCATGCTATTGATTTGGGGGTTTGTAGGAGAGGCAGGAGATTTGTTTTGATTTTTCTTCTTGAGGTAATTAAGAAGGGCTGGTTATTTGGAGTAGTTGGCGGTGTGTGGTCCCATGCAGTTAGTGCAGGTGGCTGGGATGTCTGGGGTTTTGGTACATATGCGGAAATCATGTTGGCCTGTACATTTGACACATTTGAACATCATGTTGCAGTTGGCCGAGGTGTGGCCGTGCATTTGACAACGGTAACATTACATGAATGGTTTGGATCTATTGTATTTTTCCCAGTATACCCTAACAAGGAAAAGAGAGAGAGATATCTTCTGATACTCTGGAGGGTATTTCCTGCTGGGAAAGTGACTTTGTAGATTGGGCGTTTGGATGAAGGATCTTTTTGAATTTATGTGCAGTATAGGGCCTTGGAGCCTTTGTTCTCCAGTTCTTGGAGGATGTGTTCTGAATTTAGTCTGGGGAGTCCTCTCAGGACCACTGCCAATATTTTGTCCTGGGCGGTGTTATAAGTGTGGAATTCAATGCTGTTTTTACTGAGCTGACTCCTGAATTTTGTGTAATCTTCTAAGTTTTCGAAGTTTATTCTAGTTTTATCCCCTAGTACTTCATATGTGCTTTGGATTCGTAGTCCTTTTTAAGGAGATCAGTCAGTTCAGGAATTTTTTCTGATGTAGTTCTCACATAGATGGGGGGAGGTTTTTTGGCGGATTTAGTGAGGTTATGGGGGAAGGTGGGGAGGATGAGGCAGAAGCCCCATCTTGTAGTGTATTTTCGGAAGACGAGAGGAAGACGTAGGGGTTGGAAGTAGGGAATTTACGAATAATATTGAGTTCCATACCTGAACTTGATGCTGTGGATTCGCAGGCCCTTTTTAGCTTTTTGTTTGGTCTGTCCGAGTCCTCGGAGGAGGATCCGGACGAATGAGACTTGGCTGGATCCCTCCTATCCAGCTCCTCCTTTCTTCCGGTCAGGGCCGGTTTTCTTGGGACTAGCAGGTCGAAGCTGCTTATCCTGTGGCTTGTCAATCACTGGTGTTGTACTAATGCCTTGGCGTTAGTCAGTGGACAGTGACTAGTAATGATGTTGTGATCGAGATCACAAGTCAATAGGCCTCGCTGTGAACCGAGAATTCGATGATGCTCGCTCCGTGGGTGAACCGAGAATCTATGATGTAGTCTGGAGTGTCAATGAAGGAATAAAATCCTCGCTGCTTTTTTTTTATCTATTTTCCAGGAGTAAGGAAAAGCAGTACCTAGGGTTACAGACCCCTCAACCTGCATTAATAGTGAACGAAAGAGGTTTGAACAATATGAAGAGTAAGCGATTTGAATAACGTCATTATAGGTATGGGATAAAAGTTTCAAAAACCCATAGAAATGAAGGAAATATCCTACATGATTAGGATACTGGAATAGCTGTCGGAAGCACAGCTATTTATAAGGTGAAGAAGAGACGAAAAGACCATGTATGGAGGTAAAGATGTTGAACAATAGAAGAAAGGAGAAGTGAAGTACTAGATTTCATCACAAGTGTGAAGAGTGGGAAGTTTCATTTTAATTTTGTACGGTATTTTATTAATGTTAGAAAGACTTATCTTACTGAGAAGCGGATTTTTATGTTTTTGTATTTGGAGTGAGGAGTTCCTGGAAATAAAAGGAATGGTATCATTAAGTGGAGGAATGTTGGCCAACTTGTGTAAATTTGAGTTGCTGATTCGATCACCCTTTTTTTTTTTAAAGATAAGCCTGAGATAAGAGTTTTGGACTAATTGCAGTTTTCGTAATGAGGTACGTGAGGCACCTCCCTATAGTTGGGCACCATAGGTTAGGATAGGACTAACATAAGTGAGGTAAAGTAGTCTTTTTAGGTTGATAGGTAGAGAACTATTTCTAACAAGCAATGAGTAAAGTTTTCTGATAGAAGCGTAGGCTTTTATCCTTCTTTCATCAATGGCTGGTTTCCATCTGACGGCTTGATCTATTGTTATACCTAGATACTTGATCTTATTTTTCCAGGGTGTATCCGTAGAGCAGACTCTAAATGAAGGTGGATATTTGAATTTACTAGTTAGCTTTCCATGAAAGATGATAGACTCGGACTTAGATAGATTTATTTCCAATTCCCAGTCATGAAAGAAGGATTAAATGGAATTTAGGTGAACTTGTAGGTATTCTTGTAGATTGATGGGAGACCATGAAGGAAGCCATGATAGTTGTGTCATCAGCGAATATCGAGAGAAGGGGTTTGGAATTTTTGGGAATGTCATTAATATATATGGACACAATACTTAGCCCAGAGGAACATCGGCATTAGCTGCTCTGGTGCTTGAAAGGTTCTTATTTACTTTAACTATGAAGGATCTGTTTATAAAGAAACTTTTAATGATTTTAAGTATATGGTCAAGAAATTTATATCTTTCTAATTTCAGAAGGAGGTCCTTATGCCAAACCGTGTCAAATGCTTTGTTTAAATCAAGAAGCAGCATTCCTGTTAATCTGTTTTTATTATGCTCGTCAGCAATATGATGTATGGCTCTTATGAGTTGGAGGATGGTTGAGTGATTATTTCTGAAGCCAAATTGTTGGTCAATTAGTATTTATTAGAATACATATGTAATTTTAATTCAATAGAGATTATTTTTTCCAGAATTTTGCCGCAGATGCTAAGTAGGCTATCTGGGCGGTAACTGTTAGGGTGATTATGATTTTTCCCAGGTTTAGGGATAAGTATAACTATGGCTACTTTCCAAGGATTTGGGAAATAATGAAGACTGAGAGTGGCTTGAAGGATATAGAAAAGCTTTAATAAAGATTTTTTGTGCATATTTTTTAGGTGTTGGGCCGAGATTTTGTCAATACCCGGCAACTTTTTATAATATAGAGATTTGATGTTTCTTAAGGATTGGAGAGTGAAGTTAGGATAAGCTAACTGAGGAGAGGAATTTTGAATTTTGTTAATTATTATGTCAGTTACTTCCTCATAGGGGGATAAAGAGTGGTAAGAGTCTAAGCGAACTTTTTGAGAAGTATCAGCTAGAAGATTGTCTTTACTTGTGTCGTCATGTATAGAATTATTATTAGGGTCGTCCAGGAGAGGGAAGAGTGTTTTCTTCTTACAGAAGATTTTGTAATAATTCCAGAAAGAGTGGTCCTGGATTTTTAGATAGGATAGACGGTTATTCCATACAGTTAACTTGACTTCTTTTAGTAGGTTGTGGATTTTCTGGGAGAGCATGTTCCTAAGGAGTCTATAACGAGGATTCTTGGTGCACTGAAAGTTACGTCTTGCTGTGTTCCTTTTCTTGATAAACGCATGGACTTCTGGCATATAGGGAAAAGTTCTATTATGATGATGAGAAAAGGAGTTGATATGTTTACTAAATCTGACAATTTCATTGTCAACTTCAGAAGAGGAGGTAATGTTATTATCGATAATGTAAAAGGTGGTTTTTTGTTTGAATATGTTCCAGTCACCGTTATGATATTTTTTGCATAATGAGATGGAGTTTGTGGAGTCTATATCTAGTATCACTGGCTTATGAGAGGAAGAGAGGTCATTTTTGATGTAGCAATTTGTTGATACTGTTATGTTAGACAAGAAGATGTCAATGGTGGATGCTGTCATGTCTCGCTCGGCACGGGCCTTCAAACACAATACGAGAGAGTATTTCTTGAAAGGATTCCCTGCCTCAACGAAATATTGCCCAATTCGGCTGTTACCTGCTACGCGCAGTTCTTAGCACGGGATGGGCACAACGATAGATCATGTCACTTGAGAGGGTGTGTTCGTTACTTGTGATTACCCTTATTCTTCTTTACAATATAACTCCAAATAACGAGCCGTCCTGGGGTCGTTAGGCGGCAATTGTCCGGCAACGAAAGTACCCTCTGGATAGATAATAGGTATGAGCTTGTATGTGAAAGATCTACGAGATGTTGACCTCAGGTCTTGGAGCGTATCAATCCCGGGATGGTAGATCATGATGTCTTCGATGATCCTTGGTTTAGCTGGATATGTTGGCCCGAAATACGAAGATGTCGCGTTTGATTCTACCCCTAACCCCGATTGATAATGTGGCGCGTTGAAATACTCCGCCAATAGCCGACGAAGGTGATGCTTGCGTTCACCGTGACGTGTCTTCGGCATGGGATGCAGCTTCTTAAGGAGGATAATGAAAGAATTCGTTCGCCCGTACGCACTGATAGTTTTGGCCCGTGCAAGTCGTAGGCACTATTAGCCTTTAAGAATGGAAGATGAACACGTGCGCCTTTACGCACTAATAGTTCGAAGATTTAAGAAATGGACCCGTTCGCTCGTACGCACTGTTCGCTTTAAGGTATTAAGGTGAAAGAGTGAGAAAAATGGAGAGCTGTCGACCACACGTCGATTAAGGAACGCAAGATCACGGAGAGTCGAGTGTTGGGCATAGTGACCGGAGTTCCGACTAACGAGACTTTTTACTAATACTAATTTATTCTAAGTTTAAAGTTTACAAGTAAAAATTACAACACGGCGTAAGACTCTCTCTAATGCTCCGGTTGAAAGCTGAAGTCGAAATCCGAGCTGTTTTTTTTTCTTTTTGATGTTTTCCAGGAGTGAGGAAAGCAATACCTAGAGTTAATGACCCCTAAATTTGCATTGATAGTGAACGAAGTAGGATTAAAAACAACATGAAGAGAAAAGTATGTTTTAAAGTATCAATCAGATACGGGATAAAAGTTTCAAAAACCCAAAGAGATGAAAGGACTAGGTCCTTCTTGAATATGATATACAATTACTGTAAGAATATAGTAGAGTGCAAGAGGAGAAGAGAGTACAATCCGGAGGGAGCAAGTGGGGTTGGAATAATAAGAGGAGAGGATATTAGGTATAGACCTGAGTAGGAAGAGTGGGTAGTTTCATCTAGATTTTGTAAGGGATTTTGTTGATGTCCGAAAGACTTATCTTTTGGAGAAGTGGATTTTTGTGTTTTTAGACTTGAAGTGAGGAATTTGTGGAGAGAGAGTGAATGATTTCTTTAAGTGAAGGATGTTGGCCAAATTATGTAAGCTTGAGGTGCTGATGCGCTCACCCTTCTTTTTGAAGATAAGTCTAAGGTAGGAGTTTTGGACCTATTGCATTCTTTTAATTGAAGTGCGTGGGGCACCTCCCCATAGTTGGGCACCGTACGTTAAGATGGGACGGACACAAGTGAGGTAGAGTTATCTTTTTAGGTTGACGGGTAGAGAACTATTTCTGACAAGCAGTGGATATAGTTTTCTGATGGAAGCATAGGCTTTGATCCTTCTTTCCTCAATGGCTGGTTTCCATCTGACGGCTTGATCTATAGTTATGCCAAGATATTTGACCTTATTCTTCCAAGATGTATCCACAGAGCAAACTTTAAGTGCAGGTGGATCTTTAAATTTATTAGTTAGTTTTCTGTGGAAGATGGTAGCCTTAAATTTAGATGGATTTAGTTCCAGTTTTCATTCATGAAAGAAGGATTGAATGGAATTGAGGTGAATTTGTAGGTATTTTTGTAGTTGGATGGAAGACCGTGAGGACGCTAGGATAGCTGTATCGTCGGTAAAGATGGATAGAAGAGTTTTAGGGTTTCTGGGTAAGTCATTGATGAAAATATTGAAGAGAATAGGACCTAAGATCGATCCCTGAGGTACCCCGGCATTAATTATTCTAGTAGTGGATAGGTCTTTATTAACTTTGAATGTGAAAGATCTGTTAGCTATAAAGCTACTAATGATCTTAAGAATGTGATCGGGAAAGTTGTATTTATCTAATTTCAGGAGGAGGCCATTAGGCCACACCGAATCGAAGGCTTTGTTTAGATCTAGGAGAATCATACCTGTTAATCTGTTTTTATTGTGCTCATTGGCAATATGATGAACGACTCTGATAACTTGGAGAATGGTTGAGAGATTATTTCTAAAACTAAATTGTTGATCGATCAAAATGTTATTAGAATACATATGATTTTTAAACTCAATAGAGATGATTTTTTCAAGAACTTTACCGCAGACGTTGAGAAAGCTAACTGGGCAATAACTACTAGGAAGGTTTAGATTTACCCGGGTTCAGGAATCGGTATGACTATGGCCTTTTTCCAGGAAGATGAAAAATAATGCAATCTCAGTGATGCCTGAGGATGTAAAGTAGCTGAATTAGGGTTTTTTTGTGTAAATTTTTTAGATGTAGGGCCGCAATTTTATCAAGACATGGCGATTTTTTATTCGGAAGAGATTTAATAATGTTTCTCAGGGATTGAACAGTGAAATTAGAGTAATTATAGTGAGGAGAGGAATTTTGGATTTTGTCAACTATCTTAAGTGTGACCTCCTCATGAGGGGATGTGGAGTTGTAGGAGACAAGATGAACTTCTTGAAAAGTATCAGCCAAGAGATTAGCCTTACTAGCGTCATCTTGAACAGGAGCGTTGTTGTTGGGATCGTCCAAAGGAGAGAAAGGTGATTTTTTCTTGGAGAAGGTATTATAGTGGTTCTAGAAGGAGTGATCTTGGGTGTTGAGTTTAGAGAGGCGTTTGCTCCATTCAGAAATTTTGATGGAGTTTAGGAGACTGTGAATTTTTTACGAGAGCATGTTTCTGAGAAGTCTAAAGTACGGGTTGTTTGTGCGCTGAAGGTAACGTCTGGCAGTGTTCCTTTTCCTAAAAAGCGCTTGTACCTCTGGCATTTACGGAAAAGTTCTGCTATGTCTATTCGAAAAAGTGGTAGATTTAAGGAAAGATTGGTTGATGTGTGCATTAAACCTGTCTATTTCAGAGTCTACTTCCAGGGAGGAGATAATGATATTATTGATAAAATAGTTGCTAGTTTTTTGCTTTTAAATATTCCAGTCAGTAGAATGAAATCTTTTTAACAATGAAATAGGATTTGCAGAATCTATTTCAAGAAGAACCGGCTTGTGAGAGGAAGAGAGGTCATTTTTAGTGTAGCAATTCGTCGTAAAAACTAACGTTCTTCCCCCAAGGAGCTCCTGCTTCAACGAGATATTTGCTCTATCCGGCCGTTACCTACTGTGGTGTGTAGTTCTTGGCACGGGACGGGAACAAGCGATAGATCACGTCACTTCGAGGATGATTTTACTCACCTGTCTACTCTTTATTCTTCTTTACTATATAGTTCTAAGTAGCGGGCTGTGCGAGGATCGCTCGGCAGCAGTTGTCCGGAAACGAAAGTACTCTCCGGATAGGAGACAGGAATGAGTCTGTACTTGATAGGTCTGCGAGATATTGACCTCGGGTTCTGTTGAGTGACAGATCCGAGATGGCAGAGTACGATGTTCTCTATAATCCTTGGCTTTGTCGCGGTGGGTTCTACGCCCAAATCTGTCTGATATCGCGTACCGTTATGATAATTCGATAAGAGATGACGGAAGTAATGTTTGTGTCCGCCGTGTTATCGGCATGCAGTAATTCTTGCAAGGATTCGATGAGACCCGAGCGCTCGTACGCTCCGACAGTCTTAGGAGGATAATTGTACGCCCGAGCGCATGTACGCTCCGATAGCTTAGGAGGACGGAAATGATCCCGAGCGCTCATACGTTCCGATAGTTCTTGAATTAGAAGGAAAAGAACCCGAGCGCCCGTACGCTCCGATAGTTCTGGAATCAGAAGGAAATGAACCCGAGCGGTCGTACGCAGCGATAGTTTCTAAGGTAATTTTTTAGGTATGATGCGAAATGCGAAAAGAGGGAGAGTTTGTCGACCATACGTCGGTTTAGGATCACGTAACTATTTCGTGTCAGATACTGGGTGATGTGATTGAGAGCTTCGACTAATAAGACTTAGAATCTTCCTTAAAGGCTAATTTATTCTAAGTAAAAATATTACAATGAAGGTACAATAATAACGCGGCGTAAGATACCTCTCGAAGTGTACTCCTCGAAGACCGAAGTAAAAATCCCGAGCTGCGATGGTATGCAGCTAGTTTTATTGTGGGTTCCATCGGCGGCGGCTCAAACCGTAGCAGTGGCGGCCCAATCCGTAGGACGAAGCAGATTGGCTGGCGCTATCCCCGCCGATGCCTTAGCATGGCTTGGGAGGCGCAGCGATGAAGGTAGCAGGCGGCGAGAGTAGGGATGCGGTAGGCGGTTTGTGACTTCCCACGCTGGGGCGCGTTCCTAGCGTGGAGGGTATGGCAGCACCTAGCGTGAGCGTCGGTCGACGCGTGGGACGCTCAGTCAGCTGAGCACGTAATGTTGACTTAGGCCTTGGCCGTGTGTCAGCTATTTCCCACGTGGCGTCCGCCAGCAGCGTAAGCGCGCCAGCTCGGTGCCCGTATACTCCAGCAAGTCGAGTGGCTTCGGCTGTGGCTTGCGTGAGCGCGCCAACGCGGCGCCCATGTGCTCCGGTGAGTCAAATGCCTCCGGCTGTGACTTGCGTAGGAGCGCCGGCCCGGCGCCCGAGTTCCTTGGTGCGTCAAGTGGTTCCATATGTGGCCGTGGGACCGTGGCCTAGTCCCGCTTAACCTTCTGAGGGTCGCGAGACTTAAGATCTTGTTACGACTTTCGATATCTTAAAGGCGCGTGTTATGACCTTTTACTTTAGACGTGTATTATAACTTACATATATTGAAATATATAGTACTACTAATTGTTATAAATAAATTTGTATAGAGTAAGGTGTTTCCCCAGTGTATTTAGAAAAAAGTTTAATATTAAAATACGAGTATATTACAATGTTCGTTAGTAGATAGATAGATAGATTTTTTATTCTTCCCCTCAGGGTTTGAAGGCGCTTTTCCGAGGAGCGTACCCAAACCTCTTACAATCCTTTTACAATCTCCTCATCACTCCCCCTATCCTCCACACCTATGCCTATATTTACATCCACTTACATCTATTTAAAGCTACCTTATAACTAACTTACAATTATCTTACTTACTAGTCAACTTAATATAAACTATTAATCAAATAACAACTTAACCTAATTTAACAACTAAAAATTTATTACTAAACTAAATTTACTACCCTAGAGAGAGAGAGCTCTAGTTCCCTGACCATGGGTTTCCGGTTCCACACACATACAGACATTCACCTCCTTTCCGATTCACACTCCCATTCTTCCCATCCCCCTTTCTCCCCCATCCTATTCTCCCCTCTTTTCTTTTCCAGCTCCCTCATCCATCACTCACCTTCCCTTCCTTGCCCTAACACCTCCCTCATTTTCCCCCACCAACTCTCCCCATTCTCCTTTATCCTACATTCTCCCAACACATGCTCCCACGTCTCCTCACCCTCCCCACACATCCTACACCTCCTCTTCTCCTCCGCCTCCCAGTACCTTGCCCCTCTCATCTCATTATTCATCCTGAATCTCACCACCCTCCTCCACCTATTCTCCCCCCATCCCTTCCTCAGATACTCAGGCACTCCTTCTCTTCCCACCTCCTTATACCACCTATTGTACCTCTCCCCTCTAATCCTTTCCTCTCTTTCCTCCCTCTGCAACTCCCTGTCCCTTTGTTCCCAACCATCATACACTCCCTGCCCCTCCCTTCTCCTTTCCTACATTTCCTTTATATTATTACCCCTCTCCTCCCAGAATTCCCTTCTCTCCTCCTCCCATCCCGATAACCCCTTTCCCTCCGCTATCCTCCTCTTCATTTCCTCCCAGCATTTTCTCGCCAGTACCCCACCCCTTCCCTCCTCCAATTTCCTCTCAAAATTTACCGCCCTTCTCCCAGTCCCTATCCTAAATTTGTCCTTTTTTATCTCCTCCCTTATCAAATAACCCGGAGTACACCAGTCTACCCCCAGTGTCCACCTTATCCACCTCTCCTGCATCGCTTCCACTTCCTTCCGCTCCCTCCACCCCCATATCTCCGCTCCATACTCCATCACCGTCCCTACCAGTCTCTCATACAGCCATATTCTCCTCTCCCAATCCCCTGCAAACCTTCTTTTCCCTATTCCCCAAACCTGCCTAACCAATGCCCCCGCCTTCCTGATTCTTTCCCTCACATGCGCCTCCTGATTCCCATTCCTCTGCATTCTATACCCTAAGTATGTGAATTCCCTCACCTCCTCGATTCTCTTTTCCTTTCATCTCCACTTCACCTCGCCATTCTCCCCCCTCCCTTTCTGAACCTCATCACCTTCTTCTTCTCCACATTCGCTTCCAGCTTTTTCCTGTCTAGGATACCCTCCATCTTCACCAGTATGTGCACCATCCCCTCCTCGCTTTCCGCCAACAACACCATGTCGTCCGCATACGCCAGACAGAACACCTTCTCTTCAGTGGATGATGGTCGGATTCCACGCTCTCCCCCACATCCATCCTTACCAACCTTTCCCTAACCCTCACCTCCCCTATTATATAATCAATCACCGACTGCCCTCTCCCACCGGTATACGTGAACTCCCCTTCCCTATCCCCTTCTATATCCCCATTCAGAATGCTCCATCCCACTTTTTCAATTCCCTCCACCAACTTTCTCCCCTCCCCATTAACCTTACCATCTTTCGACCTTCTCCCCCCCTCCTCCCCACCCCACCTTCCTCCACCTAGTGTCCCTGTCCTTGCATTAAAGTCCCCCCCTATCAGCGTCCATTGTTCTTCCTTCTGTTCCTCCATCCACTCCTTCAAGACTTCCAGCTTTCTCTCTGTATCTCCCTTCACATATACCCCCACTATTCTCCACTTCTCTTCGCCCCTCCTTACCTCTACTACCGCGCTTCACCCTCCTCGACTTCCCTCACCACAACCTTCCCCCTTTCCTCTACCCTTTGCCTCTTCCCCTCTTTTCCTTTCTCCTTTACCCCATCCCCTTCTTTCCTCTCGCCCTTCCCCCTTTCCCGTCGCTTCCTTCCTTGTCACCCCCTTCCAATCCTTTAGCCTCCCTTCCTCTTCGTCCCACCACCACCACTTACCGTCTATCCTTATCTTCCCATATCCAATCCACACCCTACTTCCCCTCCTTCTTTCCTCATCCGCAATTCTTTCTAACCTCCACTTCATCCTCCTCTCCTCCCACGTCAGATCATCTTCTATTCTTACCTCCCTCCCACAAAGACCTCTCCTTTTTTGCATTACCTGCCTTTTCTGCTCCCTGCTCCCCAGTCTCGCTACCACCATCCCCTCTCCCCACCCTCCCCTTTCTTCCTACCTTCTTAACCCATTCTATCGACGCTCCCACCCCAATATCCCTCATCACCCCCCTTACCTTCTCTCCCAGCTCCCCTTCACCACCCTCTAAATTTCGTATTACTATATTATTCCTCCTCTCCTCCCTTCCCTTCATCTCCAGCTTTCTCCCTATACTATTTATCTTCTCCGCTACCTCTCCTTCCTGCCCTTTGCGCCCCCTCTCCTCCTTTCCCCGCGTCCACACCACTCCCCTTACTTTCATCCCCTCTTCCCCCTTCCCGATTACATTCCCTTTTTTCTAGCCTCTCTATCCTCTCCACCATTCTCCTCTTCTCCTCTCTCCATTCCCTTCGTTCCTCCATCATTTCTAACCTTAATTTTTCCATTTTCTTCTCAAATCTTTCCTTTACCTTTCTTAATTCTTCCTCCATCATTTTGCCCCATCCCTATCTCTCATCCCCTATCTCTTGTTCCTCTCCTTCCTCCCGCGACCGCCCTACTTTCCTACTCCTTTTCAAGACCCCTCTCGCCCCTTTCTATTTCTACCTCTCTCTGCCCCTTCCTCTTCCTTTTTAAATACTCATCCAAGCATCCCGTACTAACCTCTCCTCTCTTTCTTTAGCTCCTCCACTTTTCTTGGTCTCCCCACCTTCCTTTTTCCCTCCTCAGGCCCACTTTTCCTTTCTGTACCTAATCTCTTCTCACGCTCTACCACCATCCCCACCCCATCCATCTCCTCCATATTGCTCCAGTCCTGCCTCCTTTCCCGACTCTGTAACCGAACGCGCTTTTCCTCTGTCCTTTGCGACCAGAGCGCCTCTCCTTTCCCGCCTCTACACTCGATAGCTCTCGTCAATTGTCTGTAGACTCCTTCCTCCCCCTGCTCTCTCCCAGCCGATTATCTTCTCACAACCACCGCTCTCCCTTATACACCACTACACCGCCCCTATTCCCTCACCCTCTTTACAACAATTCCCTAGTTCCCCTCCCCCCTTTTACCTCCTTTTTCCCCAAAATTCTGAACACACTCACTCACACCTGCCACTCACTCTCTCACCGGAACCGGAAGCCCGAGTGGTATATTTTTAATTGTGTTTTTATGGGTTTCATTTTATACGCATACTTATTTTTATTCCATATTATCATATATCGATAAAAATTCAAGAACTATACCTACCTAATCGAGATATATCAATCAACAACTACCATGTTTCTTTATCATGCTCGCTCGTACGATCAGGATAAGGGAGAGTACCGGGTACGTGCGGCTTTTATAAGAATACAGCACCCTGTAGAGACGATCTATCATCATATTTTCCTTCAAAGGTTATTTTTTGTTTCGATAAATTCCACTTCTATAACATAAAACACCAACTTTATTACATCGGTAGTTATTCTCTCTTCAATTCATATTAATCATTTCAAAATTCTCTATATTAACTCTTTCGTTATGGCAGTGCGCGCTCTGCTGGAGTGATGCCATTGAACGGGCCACCGTGCCGTCGGAGTAACGCCACTGAACGGAGCACGGCGTCGCAATGTGCATATTGCGCGTTGGCAAACTGGTGTTCGGACTTACTTCTTTTAACGTTACCTTATCATTCTTCAGATCATACTTTTCTTTAAGTATTACATAACGACATATTTGAAGGTTTTGCAATTATTATAAATAAAAATACAATGCAGAGTAATTAATATGTCAAATTAAAATTCTCAAAAATTTACTTCAAAATAATAAATTTTAATACAAAGGTAGACAAACAATCTCACATTACAGTTTTTACATTCATACTTAGATTCTCGTCTTTCGTCGTTTGTACTGCAAACGATGCACCTTTTACTTTGGGTTTTTCCTACCGATTCATAAACCGAAGAAAAATGTTCCGTTAATCTTAGCGGATGATTATTGCCTGTTCGATGTTGATGACTTGTACTTTGATGATACTTTTTCAGTATTTCCGTAATTAATTGCAACTTGAATTTTGCCATGGATATCTGTTCTTTCATTTTGCGTTTGTAAAGGCAATAAGCATTCCACATGCAAATGTCTAACAAATGAAAGAAAAATTTGCGTATCATTTTAAAGATTTGCGTGTTGAGTTGACAGTGTTTATAACCCTATCAGCTTTATCCATTGCACCCATTGAGTTATTATAATCCAATACGCATATAGGTTTTTGGATAACTCTTTCTCCTCCGTGCCTGATTGATTACCGTTTCAAATTCTGCTGTGTGCATGGTAGAAAGCATGTACATTTTTTTTTATCCATCCGTTTTATGACCAATAAATTATTGGATGATCGAAATGTTGCCTCTCCTCTTTTTAATCGTTCATCAATTTTTGGCATTCCTTTTATCTTTTTCTTTACGGTCCCGCACGCATTTGTGCAATTATTATGTAGAAAAATAAATAAAGCTGGACTCGCATACCAATTATCTACATAAGGGGTTTTAAGGCCCTTATCTACATAAGGACCCTTTTCTAGATAAGGCTTCATAAGTGCTTCAACTATTGTTTCAGATTTTCCAATATCCTGATTTTCACTATCCACCATAGTAGCTAATCTGGCATAAACAATTAAATCTTGCACAAATCCTGTCTGACAGTCACTGAGTATAAAGGATTTTATACCAAATTTATTTCTTTTTGACGAGATGTATTGTTTAAATGACAGCCGCCCTTCATATAAAAATAAACTTTCGTCAACACACAGGCGTTGACAAGGCTGAAATGATTCATTAAATGCTTTTTGTAATACATCAATGACGTTCCGTGTTTTGTACAAACGATCATTAGTAGAAATGTAGCATTCATAATAATTTGAAAGTGGTCTCTAGTCATTAATTCTCAAACAAACTTATAATTTTTTATTATTATCATCGTTGATGTAGTGATGTGAAGAAATGAATGCAGTATAAAACATCTGAAAATAGTTTTATTTATACACGAAATATAGTTTTATTATGCGCGCACGTTACGATGAATTGTATTGAAGCATTCTAAACAAAGAATGGGTGAACTAGGACAGTTTTCACAATATGTCACAACTTTTTTGCTACAGTTTTTTGCAATTATTCTTCCTAGCTTCTTTGAATTTTTTGGTAACAAATTTTGCAACATCGTCACATCGTTCGAGCTTTTCCCGGCATTGCTTTTAATTCATGACGTGGTTTTCCCAGAAAGTTTTCATGTGCAGAAATGGAAACTTGAACTTCATCATCACGACATTTTGTTAAATACATTGCAACTTTCATTCTGCACTCGGGAATTTAAATATTTTTGCGTGTTACCTGTTTGAATAACATTATGGCATTTACAATATATGTATTCAATAACAGTTTTACTGCAAATTCTCTATACTACTTTAAAGTTTTACCTAGTAGTGAATTATAAGCTATCATTTGGTTTGATAAATCGATTGATGATTTTCCTAGATTATTAGTCCACAACCACTTTCGGTTTTTCACGCGAATAAAATTTTTTATGTACAGTGGCCATTTCTGTCGAATGTTTCGTTGAAAGCGTCAATACGTCTCTCTTGTCTTTCCATTTTAAAATTGTTATGCCCGATTTATTTTCGCGAGCACTGAGTTTTCCACGTCTTAATTTTTTTGATACTACTTCTACCGAATTTCCACGTCGATTTTTCCGTAGGGTACCCACTAAATGTGTATTCTTTGCGATTAATTTTTCTGCCAGATCAACAGTTGTGTACCAGTTGTCTGTGCAGACAGTATGCCCTTTACCCAATATATTTTTACAGAGAGACATTATAATTTCTGACGATACGGTTCTTGCTGTTTTATCTCTATTTTTCTCTTTTCCTGTATATATTTGAAAAGAATAGATGTATCATGCACCACTGCATAATTTAAAAACTTTAATTCCTTATCGATGCCGTTTTTGTTTCAAATATTATCGAAATATTATGCGGCCTCGGAAGGGCACCAATGATTCGTCTACGCATATTTCGTCTGGATTGTAGTATTCTTTGAAACTTCTGTTTAATATGTCGATAATGTGAATAATTTTGGATAATTTATTACAAGGATCGTTTTCTTCATTGTTACTAAAATGAATGAACCGTAACAGTAATTCAAATCGATTTCTCGACATCACTGTACTTGGGAATGTCTGATGATATTCTCCATTTTTACTCCAACACAGGTGAATTTTGGGTAATCGCACTAATCCCATCCATATCATTAAGCCAAAAAATCTTTTTATTTCATTTGGATTTGTTTCAATCCACTTATCAAGACGACGTGATCGCTGCCCTGATAATATTATCGCAACATATATATTTGCTTGTTTTGGAATAATTTCAAATATTTCATTTGAAACAAAAAGACAATACAAATTATGCGGTTCAGTATAGTCAAAAATTTCAGAATGATGTAAATTGATTCCCGATGAATTAGAAAATATGATCTTTGGTTAATTACACGAAGGAATATGCCAATTTGTATCGCGAACCTCTTGTGTATTATTTTCGTCATTATTAGTGTCATTTTCTAATTTGTTTTCATTATCTGATTCAATTCGACGGCGAATTACTGAAGATGGTATTATCAAATAAGACAAACTGCTCGAAGAAATTTCCTCATTATTTGACAACACTCGGCAACGTTTGGAAGGACTTGGTAAAAATATACCGTCAGTTGAATTACTAACTAAACAATTAAATAGGAGATACGAAATGCAAAAATTTTTTTAGTATATTAAAGTAAAATAAAGCTTCTTACCTGATTGTTTAACACTCTCGAAAAGAATAAAACTGTGAAACTATTACTGAACAACGCGAAGAAACATAAAAAACAAATGAGATAATTGACGATTGCATATTTTCAATCGTCAATTATTGAAATATGTTTAGAAGTCGCGTGAAATCGCATTCCAGCGCCACGGGGGTCTTCGGTGACCCCCGTCACAATTAACATGTCAAACATGGTTATACATTGTAACTTATCTATTGAAAATAATATTTCGTCATTATATGTATCGCATAATAGAAAATTCATCGTGGCGCCACGGACAATCCCTGTAAAATTGGCGTGGCATTCAACGTGTTAAATACATATTAGCCACTGACAGCTTGAAGGAGATTGGATCGTGATTCTTATTCCGATTGCTGCTAAACCAGTGGCATGTTCTTTTTTTTTGGAGTAAAACAAATCAAGAACGTACCAAAGAATGACAAATGCGATCGATGTGCAAGATGCATACAAACAAAAGAAACAAGAATATCGCGGGATCGATGGTCAAGCGGTATCACGCTTCTGTGCTTCAATAGTATTCTTTTATCGCTCTATTTTATTCCCCAGATATTTTATCTTAAAAACATTCTTCCAGTAATCCTCCCACTTTCTGAAGGACTTTCGTTAACACTTTTGAATAGCTAATAGATTTTGGAATAGCTAACAGCCGCTTCGTCGCGTTTCTTTTTATGCCCTCCAAGTCATTGAATCTTCTTCCCTTAATATAAGCAGAAGCAAGACATTGCACCTGTTATAAATTTGGTTAAAACAATATGTCTCATAATTTTCTTTTTCTCTCTTTATCCAGACATTTTTAATTTTTCTATTTAAAGATTTTTCTATTTTGGGAATGTAGTGTATTTACTTGGGGTTCCAAGGAGAATGATCGGTAGATTCAAGAGTAAGTGGTTTACTTGATTTATTTATTACATCGGTCTGTTTAGTACATACTTCTCGTACGTGGCGGAAGCGAAAATATCTCTGTCGAGAGGTATCGATCCTAGATTCTCGATCTCCTCTCGGATCTCGCAACTGCGTGTACCTGCACGCCTATTTTAAACTTTAATGTATCTATCAGGGAACAACCAGAAGTTGGAGAAAGTCAGATCAGGGATGTATGGGGGCTGACGAATCTGAACAATGCCGTGTTTCACAAAAATTTACTGGACAAGTCGCGATGAATGTGCGGATGCGTTGTCATGGTGCGCACCCAGTCGCTTCTTTTCCACAAATCTGACCGTTTCTTCCTCATTGCGAGATACAATCGTTTAATAACTTCTTTTTAGTATTTCTTCGCTCGTACCCTTTATTATTCACCGATTTTCATAGATTAAAACTCAAAATTGTTCCACATTTTCAGGTATTTTAGCCATTTCAAGCCTTCCAGAATGAGGGTCGCTTTCAACTGATGTGCGACTATTTTTAAATCGTCTAAAGCATTATTTAATTTGTGTATCACTCATGGATTCATCGCCATATACGTTATGAATCATGTGAATAGTTTTCGAAAATGAATAGCCGAATTTTTGGCAAAATTTAATGCACACTCTTTGTTCGATGCATTAACACATTGTTGACTGGCAATTTTACTGAGAATTTATCTCATGTCACCGGCTATTATTTCGTAATTGGATGTGGAAGTAAAACAATATAAATAAA
This sequence comes from Dolichovespula sylvestris, assembly GCA_918808275.2. Classification (NCBI taxonomy): domain Eukaryota; kingdom Metazoa; phylum Arthropoda; class Insecta; order Hymenoptera; family Vespidae; genus Dolichovespula; species Dolichovespula sylvestris. The sequence continues at coordinate 524,935 of OU964985.1, read as the reverse complement.
TTTTAATAAATTTTATTCATTATTCAACTTGTAATATTTCTTTTTCGTATGATAAACAGCGTAACAATCACCTACGTATAATGGTACACAATAGCTTTTACAAATATATCTAGTTTCGCTGCGTTTTCCTTTTGAATAGCACGCTATTACGTAGTCGGATTTGTTTTTCTGCCAGTAACTATTTTTTCTAAGACGTGGTCTCTTAGTTGTCCGGAAAGCCTGAAGGGTTTTATATTAGGTTTTTATTATAAGGAGCTGTTTTAGAAATTCGAGAAGTGCCAGGTGCAATGCTGCATTCTTTGGAATCTGTCACGTCCCGCTCGGCACGAGCCTTAAAAAATATACAGAAACTATATTTATTCAAAGAGCTCCTGCTAAGTCGGGATTAGTGCCCTTTTAGACCGTTACCTGCTATGCACAGTTCTTGGCACAAGACGGGCACAACGATAAGCCAGATATGACAGAGAGAAACGACACAGGCTTTAACGAATGTTTATTCTTCAATGAAATACAATTCTAAGTAGAGCGCCGTCCTGGGGTCGTTATGCGGAAGTTGACCCGTTTCGTAAATGGGTTTCGGATGGGTAATCGGCGTCAGTCTGTATACGACGGGCCTACGTGATGATGACCTCGGGTCCCTGCGTATGGTCGTCCCGGGATGGTAGGCAGGTGCTTCACCAGGAACTTGAAATGATGATGGCGCCAATGGTGTTGATCCAGCTTGTGAAGGTGTCGAGTAAAGTTCGACGCCTAAGTCTGGATGATATTGCGACCCCGTTATGAAGTTCTGTGAGTAATCGACGGAAACGGTGTTTTCGTCCTCCGCGGCGTATCCTCGGCATGGGATGTGGCGTAGTCACCTGGGAGCAGGATGCACCTCTAATCTTTTATGGTGCGAAGAAATGAGCTCGTGCAAGTCGTATGTACCTCTAGCTCAGATTTATAGTACTTAACCTTTCGCCCGTGCAAGTCGTATGCACCTCTGACGATTGGTGAAATGTTGAGGAGTCGTGAGAGAGAGAGAGAGAGGGGGGGGGGTGAAATTAAGGAGCTTGTCGATTGTACGCCGATTTAAGAACATTGGATCGCTGGAGGATCGATTTAAGAACGTTGAGTCGTGTACAACCGGGGTTCCGACTGAATAAGACTGTAGAGCATCTTAAACTAAGTTTATTCTAATTTAAATATTATAAAATTATGAACGCGTCACGACTTGTCTCTTTCGAAGTGTAACCGTTGTTGGTCGAAATGGAATCGAAGCTGCTTTTTTTTCCTTGAATAAGACAATACAGTATCTGAGAACCCGTTTCTCTTAACCTGTATTAAACTATGAAAGATTCTGATTTTGAAATTCTTGAAGAGTTAGAATGTGGATCATTAATGGTTTACAAGAGAAACTTTCAAAAACCTGGTATGACTTGAAATAAGGATAAATCCTTCTTGAATAAGATGTGTCCGATAAAAAGACTTTACTTGAGCGTACAGATTCGGTCTTGTTCTTGACGGCCAAAGATAAGCAATTGAGCCTTCGCGATGGTTAACCGAGAGCTTCTTGGTAGTGTTAGTGAAACCAGGAGAGTTAGATCTAAGAAGAGTTCTGTAAAATTTCTTGTGTTAGCAGGGTAGGAAGCTGCATTTTCTGCCTGTATGGAAGTTTGTTAATGTCTGCAAGTCCTAGCTTCTTGACAAATGGATTTTCATGCGTTCTTATTCGTAACAGAGTATTCTGGTGTAAGCTGCGTATGTGATCCATCAATTTAGTTATTTCGGCAAGAGCGTGTAGCTTTTTTATTCTTTTTTCTTAAAAATGAGTCGGAGGTAGGAATTTTGAACAACTTATAATTTCTGTAGGTAGGAGGGGGCTGCCTCACCCCACACTGAGATTCATAGGTTAGTATAGGTCTAACGCATGTAAGGTATATAAGGATTTTAAGTTTTCTAGGAAAGGGCTACTATTACAGAGGAGAGGATAAAGGTTTTTAAAAGAGATGTAGGATTTATTTTTTTTCTGTCGAAAATTGCGTCTTTCCACCTTACAGCTTGATCCAGAACTTCGCCTAGATATTTGACTTTGTGTTTCCAAGGAATATCGGAGGATTGGATTTTAATAGGAGGATATTTGAATTTTAATTGAGACTTTCTATGAAAGATTATGGATTCAGTTTTCGATTGGTTAATCTTTAGTTTCCATTCATGGAAGAATTTTTGAATGGAGTCCAGGTGTGATTGGAGATATTTTCTTAGATATGATGCCGACCAGGATGATGTGAACAATGCCATTTTTGGATTTGAAGGAATGTCATTTATAAAGAGGTTAAAGAGAAATGGTCCTAGGACTGAGCCTTGTGGGACTCTTGCTGGAATTAGCTTGAGTTGAGTGTAGCTTTTGTTAATTTTGATTGTGAAGTATCTGTTTTCTAGAAAGCTGGAGATAATGGTTATGATGTGATTAGGAAAGTTGTGATTACTGAGTTTGAGCAGCAGACCGTCATGCCAGACCGAGTCAAAGGCTTTGTTGAGGTCTAAAAGGACCATGACTGACAATCTTTTTTTATTGTGTTCGTTGGCAATGCTATCGATTACTCTCATTAGTTGGAGGATGGTAGAGTGATTATTTCTGAAGCCGAATTGTTCATTGATAATAATATTGTTACATGATATGTGTTTTTTAATTTCATAGAGAATGACTTTTTCAAGTATTTTGCCTAAAATGCTTAAGAAAAATGCTACCGGACGGTAGCTTGTTCGTAGAGATTTGTCCTTATCCGGTTTGGGAATAGGGTTGATAATAGCAGTTTTTCAGCAGGTGGGAAAGTAATTGAGCCTGAGAGAGGTTTTTAAAATGTAAAATAATTGGATTAGAGGTTTTTTGGGAAGGTTCTTCAAATGCTGCACGGTAATTTTGTCTTGACCCGGAGATTTATTGTTTTTTAGGGAGTGTATAGTTCTGGAAAGAAACTGTGGTGAAACATCTGAGTATTCATAGGAGTGGCTGGACTGGTAAATTTCCTCTGCCAACTGTGAGGTTATATCTTCGTGAGGAGAGGTTAATTTGGCGGCATCAGTGTGAATGTTTTGGAAGATGTCAGCTAGGAGGTCTGCTCTCTTAGAGTCATCATAGATAAAAGTGTTATTGGAATTGGTAAGGGGAGATAGTGGTAGTTTACTTTTAGTTTTGATTTTATAATAGTTCCATAAAGATTGATCCTGCGTATTGAAATTCGAAATTTTAATTTTCCATTCTTCAATTTTGTCATTTTTAATTAGGTTGTGAATTTACTGTGTTAACATGTTTTTTAGAAGCTTGTAGTAAGGATTATTAGTCTTTTGGTGTTTTCTGCGGGCTTTGTTTCTACATTTAATGATTCGTTGAATTTCAGGGATATGAGGAGTGGATCTGTTGGTTTCGTAAGAGGCAGTGGTGGCTTTGTGACAGGCAGAGTTAATTCTTTTGTTCAGGCGTGTGATTTCATAATCTATATAGTCAGTGGAAGTTACAGATGGGTTGATAATATAATCCTTGCAAAGTTCTTTGTATTTGCCCCAGCTGTGGTGGGCATCTTTTTGAGTAAGGAGATGGGGTTCCATGTGTCGATATCCAGAATGACAGGGAGACGGGGGGAAGATAGATGGTTAGCAACTTTGCAATTAGTTATAACTGAAATGTTTGTTAGAAAGATGTCGACTGCTTCTGTTAGAGATGTGTGTGGGTGAATTTGGATAAAGAAGATTGATAGGATTTTTGTCGATGAAGTTTCTGAGAGTGTTACCGTTGTTATTGTTTCTGCGGTTGTTCCAGGAGGTGTGTCTGGCATTGAAGTTGCCACCAATTATGAATTGAGTAGTGGGGTGTAGGGAGATGAGTTTTTTAAGATCGGTGGTATCAATGGAATTGTGGTGGGGTATGTAAATAGCAGCCAAAATCAGGGGAGTTGGAGTGTTGATTTTAACTGCAGTGTATTCTATCTTGAGATCAGGAAGAGGTAAGGACTCGAATCTAATGTTTTTATGGAGTAATAAGGCAACTTCACCTCTTTTTGTATTTAATCTGTCTTTTCTGACTATTGAGTAATTTAGGATGTAAATATTGATGTTCGGTTTGAGCCAAGTTTCAGTAATAAGAGCTATTGGAATATGATTGTTTTCTAGGAAATATGTCAGTTCATTGAATTTGTTTCTGATGTTATTGGCGTTCCAAAGAAGGACGGAATTAACGTGCATTAAGTTGTCTAGTAATACTTATTAATGCCATGAATTTTTCAGAGTTTGATTTGCAATTTTCAAGTTCAGCAAAGAGTTGTAAATAAGTTTGAAGCATTAGATCGATGTCACAAAGCTCTTCAAGCCTCCTTGAGTAGTTGGAAAGTTTTTCAAAGGTGGAGAAGTCGGTGTTATGGTCGGTGTTCTAGGGCTTAGAAGTGGGTTTTGGTTTGGAGATAGATACTGGTGGGATTTGATTGTTATTGACAGATTGGGGAACAGGATGTAAAATGTTAGAGACAGTTTGGACGCAGAATTTTGGAAGAGAGGTAGAAATAACAGTTCCAGGAGTAGCAATTGGTTTTTGAATGGAAATAGAAGGTGGTGAAAGTGGTGGCGTAGGTTTATATGAGGAGGGGTTTGAGGATTTGGTTCTCTTATCTAGGTATTTCTAGGTATTATTATATAGTATTATCTAGGTATTTGTGCGATCACAGTTGACACATTTGGATGGAACATTTGGTGATTTTTTACATAGTCTAGAATTACGTGAGTCTGCGCATTTAACGCACCTGAATTTTTTAGTACAGTTGGCAGAAGTATGGTCATAGGCTTGACAGCGGAAATATTGGTTATAATATGGTCTGGAGTTATTATATATTTCCCAGTAAACTCTGGTTTGAAAGAGTGCGGGGATTCACTAAGATGTTGGAGAGTTATGTCGGAATTGAAGGTTAGTTTATATAAAGGATAACGGAAGTTGGGATTTTTTTGGATCTCGTTGCAGAAGAGGGCACATAGGTTATGATCCCGGAGCTCCTGTATCAGATCTTCTTTATTAACTTTGGGGAAACCTCCGAGAACTACAGCCAGGATTTTATCTTGATCGGTTGAGAAGGTGTGGAATTGAATCTTAAAATTTACACAATATTCCTTGAATTGGAGATAATGATCCAAATTTTCAAATTCGATTTTCACTTTTTCTCCTAAATATTGTACGAGAAATTTATCATCATATTGCTTTTTGAGGTTTTCGATTACTTTCGGGAACTCATCAATACGTGCGTGAAGGTAAATGGGTGGTAGGGATTTTTTAGGTTTGGAAGTGACAGTTAGCTGTTGCCGGTGGTGGAGGGAATGAGTCGTCTGGCGTGCCGACAATATGGCCGGTCCCCGTGCTCCCTAAGACGACATCCCTCTTTACCTGGGTGCCGCGGTCAGGTGCAAAAAGTGGAATTTCACCCCTGGATGATTTAAGTGTTGCGCAAGACGTTCGCTTTCTTAATCGTTAGGATATAAATTAAACTTATCTTATATACATATGTCTTAATGCGGATATGCGATGTATTATGTAAGCGTAAGGTGTTCCCCAGATGTAGAAATAAATGTATTTCCTTATTTTCTACGTGTGCGTATAAAGATATTAGTAAGTGTTAAGAATGACTCCCTATATAGCGAGCACAAATGTGTATAAATATAATAATAGTTAGTAAACGACTCTCTGTATAGCGGGCACGAAGCATGTATCGAATAATAAAGATACACAAAGATACAACATGTGTCGATATAATAAAAGACTCCCTATGTGATGGGCACGAGGTAATATATATAATTGAAAATTAATATAATATTGAGTAATAAGCAGACTCCCTCTATAGTGGGCGGCGAGGATTACTCTAATGTCACAGTAATACGTCGCTCGATGTTACAAATCCACAGTTATCCATTCTCTAGCTACTTCCAGTAGAAATTTCTTGTATCTTGTTTTATTTTCTGGCAGATAGGTACAGTACATTTTATATGCATTGAATGAGGTGAAGTTTATCAGAAAAAATGCTAATTTTTTTGACCACTTTAAAATTTTTCTTAAAATACTGCTATTCGCCAAATATTGATTGGCAAGATCTACCCCTTTCATGTGCTTATTGTACTGTAATATGCACGTAGGTTTAATTGTGTAATCTATAGAATTTTTTCTCGCTTTCCACTTGATTTCACCGAAGTATCATGAATAGTTGATATCATGCGTACTATTCTTTTATCCTTCCAAGCAATAAGAACAACAGATCCCTTCCGTAAAATAGTCATTTCTCTTCTGCATAGACTTTTGGATTTTTCTATCAGAACCTTTGGCAAACCACGGTTTTCCCGTATGGTACCACACACTAGTGGTTTTGTGTCTGAGCATGACCGGTGATGCCAATGACCGAGGTACGGCTACAATTCAGACAATATAGTTTCTTGTAGCTTTTTGCCTTGTCCTGAATAGATTTCGAAGTTGCATATATACTCCACTCTCACTTTCATAACGCATTCTGATAAAAATTCTATATTTCGTTATTTTTGCCGGGTTATACGTCCTAAAGCTGACGCGTCCTCTGTATGGTACCATTGCTTCGTCTAGAGCTAGCTCCTGTTTGGGTATGTATAGGGACTGAAATTTAGGTATGATATAATCAAAAAGCGGTCTAATTTTGCAGTTTAGATGAAAAAATGTAAGTATTTGTTCAAATCGCATTTTTGACATAGTTGTCTGAAATATTGGTGCTTCAACTAAAGGATCCGTTGACCAATAATCTCTCTAATCAGATTTTCTGGTTTGGCCCATCAATATTGTTAATCCAAGAAACTTCTTTATTTCATTAATTATAACTTCCGTCTATGATACCGTTTTTATAGAGATTTTATATAATTCTTTCATTTGAGAGTGGTACAAATAGGTTTGCGTAACGACTAAATCAAAAAAGCCACTGTCAAAAAATAAAGCCGTTACCTCACTGATAGTCGGCGCATCACCAAGTTCAATAGTTGGACCAGGAATATTTAAATAATTCTCTAAGTTTGGTGTGATATCACGTTCGTTCCACTCTTCTTCTAATTCGTCGTCACTATCTGATTCTATTATATTCCTTTTTTGATATTTTGGGGGCCTAATATCAGATTCACTATCTTCTGATACAGTATTATTTTTCAAGTCACTACAATTTGATTCAAAATCACTTGGACAATCAGATAAAACATCCTCGTATACTTCATTGAAAAATTCTTCATTAGTACGTTCCGTCATCGTTGTAAATTTTTTTATAACAAAGTATGCAAATTGACGGGTCTTATAAACGAGAGACACAGCTTGAGGTATGCTGACCAACAACTGCACTGCGTGATCTCCACCAGCGCACTGAGAAAACAACGGTGATGCGAAAAAAGCGCATCACGAGTTTACTCGTGGCCGGTCGGCAACGTTTGGCCATGAAATTCAACGTTTACTAAATGGACAGTGCTGCCTGCCATGGGTACTCATAATACTCATATCCCTTAATTATGAATATCTATTTTGAACGATAGCACACCTAGATACAAAGTTAGAACACAAAGTCGGATACTTATCTGACTTCTGTTTCAACAAGTTTCTTAAACAAAAGTTTAATGGGAGCGTTTTCTTTTCGTTTTGAAATAATATTCTGTTTTAGAGAAAGAGCGTTTATACCTCGTTTAGAGATTTTGTTTTGTTTAAAACGAGAACATTTTGTCGAAGGGAGAAGTCTTAAGACGTTTAAAGAGTTAAGAAGTGTTTGTTCCCTTTGCTCATATTTCACAAATAAACCTATATTAATCGTTACATCTTCCTAGCTCAAACCTACTTAATTCTATCTTAATATAATTTCTACTATTTTGGGGGCTCAGCTGAGATCGAGCTAGGACAACGTGTGAAATAAAAGGAACAAAGGCGTCTATCGTTAGTGCGATTTTCGACGACGTGTTTTCCGAGTCAGAGTTGAATAATTCGAGTGAGCCGGCGGTTCGTAAAAAGACGTGCGCATTCCGACAGTTTACAAGAATATTGAAGATTATCGACAATTTAGGCAGTGATAAGACGGAATCGTTGGTGCAAGACGAGTCGATAATTGTGAGATAAAGACGTAAAAAAAAAAATAGACGATTAATAATGATGGAACTGACACATGAACTCGAGGTTCTCACACTTGTTGAGCTTAGAGCTATTCTTAAGACTAAAGAACTTGCTGTGGGAGGAATAAACGGCATAAATGGAATAAGTGAAGTGATTCTGCCTTCAGGTTTCGACGAATGCAGTGAACAACAAAGTGACACAGGTGATAGTGGTGTTGTATCGATGGTCTAACATCGAGAAATTGAGAATGGTGCGAGAGCTCGCAATAGCAAAGCGAGAGCTCGAAATGTTACAACGTTTTCAAGTTAAAGAATAAGCTGCAGAAGAGACGAACAGAGGGGAACAGAGCGTAACCTTTACACCGATTGTGCCGAATAAAACGACGGAAGTCCCGACTTCTGCAAAAGTGAATGTGACAACGATAGCGAATCTTTTGAGTAATTTCGATGGGAGTTTAGATAACTTTGAGACCTGGGAGAGATAAGTGTCTTTCTTCAGAACGGCGTACAATTTAAATGATAATATGACAAAAATTCTTATTGGAATGAGATTAAAGGGAAAAGCACTCGAATGGTTTTACTCGAAGCCCGAATTTATTGAAATGACATCTAATGATTTGCTAGTTGCACTCAAGGGCATGTTCCATCATAAACCAAATAGAATAATGTTACGACGACGTTTTGAAGACCGCGTGTGGAAGAAGAATGAGTCATTTTATGATTATGTTCATGAAAAAGTTATTCTAGCAAATCGTATTGCGGTAAGTGATGAAGACATCGTTGGATATATTCTTGAAGGAATTCCAGATCCTCACCTGCGATACATAGCACGCGTCCAACGTTTTACTTCGAGGGAATCAATCTTGCCGCATTTGAAGAAATCACGCTACGTGATAATAATGGTGCATCGACGAACAGTGACACAAAATCAATTAATAAGTTTAACGAAAGTAAGCGTAAAAATGATAACCGTGAGGAAGATGTGAAAACTGCGACGGGTGAAAAGAAAAAATTCGGTGATGAAGAAAAAATAATTAAACGATGTTATAATTGCGGTAAGAAATCTCACGTCAACGGTGCGTGTCCTGACAAAAATAAAGGACCGAAATGTTTTGGTTGCGATGAATATGGACATAAAGTGTTGGATTGTCCTAAAAAAAAAGCCGAGACCAATTGCATAGTAGTATCGTTGATGTTGAATAAACATAATGTAGACGTAAAAATAAATAACATTCTAATATCAGCGATTCTTGATACAAGGAGTGATTTGACGGTCATGCGCGCAGATGAATTTATTAAAATCGGGGCACCTAAATTAATTGACAAAAGAGTTCCATTCTGCGGTGTGGGAACCGAGTCGAATACAACTTTGGGAGAGTATAACGCGACGATAATGGCTGATGGACATTCTTATCCGATTTTAATTCACATAATTTCTGATAATCTCTCTTGTCACAAATTATTGATAGGTCGTGATTTTCTGGACAAAGTGGATCTACACGTGAGGCATGGTACAGCAAAAATTAGTTCCATATATGACGAACTTATTGTGAATGATGTACCAGAGATATCTCAGACTGATATATATAATGATGCAGAAGCAAATTCCACTAAGTTGTCTCTTGTTAAAAATCTAAAACACCGTGTGACTATCCGCGAACTCATTGACATTCAACAAAAAGATATTCAAATTGCATTGTTATCACAGGAGTTAGAAAACATGAACGATGCTCTAAAGTTGAAGGAGGATGAGTTATATTCTTTGGAAAAGAAATATTCTGAATTATATGAAAAAATACGGGAGTCGGTACCACAGAAGGAATATGATAAATTATTAGAGGAGTTACGTGACAATGAAATACTCGTTAATACTATGCAAAGTAAAATTGACGAACAGATGAAAGAAAAACACGAATTATTGGTCCAATTTGAAAACGTATTTTAACAGAATCGAGACTTACAATACCAATTGGAAGAGAAACATGACAAACTTAAAAATGTTTTGATGGTTAAAGAAGAATTGGATGCACGGATTATGGAAATGGAAAGAATAAAACTGATGAAGAGAACAATATCATGGATCTTAAAAGTTCTTTAGAGAATAATGTTAAATTTATCGACGAATTACAGTCCAAGTTAAAAGGTGCCTACAAGATGATGGAACAATTAAAAGTTAAACATGTAGAGGATACGGAAATGCATAATCGGAGATATGAAGACACCATCGAGGAATTAAATGTTAACACTTTACCGATCGCTAGCGGTATAACAGCAACGCACGTCCGATCGGCCGCTCAGCCGCAGATTCTCCCTGGCGCCGGCTGTTTTCCGGTTTAGACCATCGCACGGGAGTATCTGAGCGTTTCGTATGCTCAGATAGAATTGTCCGCTTTCTGTTATTATAGGATATATTATAGGATAATTAGATTTAACACGTTGAACGCCACGTCACCCAGATATGGGTGACGGCTATGTTTCCACAGGGGCCCCGTCACCCGTAAATGGGTGACACTATTCTTCGTCCAATTAAAACAGGATTTTTGAGGTAATTTATAATAATTTTATTTGTAACACAATTATGATGAATATAAACAACATAAAGCAACAATAAACTATAAAATAAACAGAAAGAAACATTAAAATATACTTATATTTAAATTTGTTTTAAAAATATTATAATATTTTATTAGTTGTTAAATTATAAAATAAACAAAAAGAAACATTAAAAGTACATTTATATTTAAATTTGATTTAAAAATATAAAAAAATTTTATTAGTTGTGGTATTCGTTAAAGCATTTTAAACATAATTGAGGTGTTTGTGGACACTCTGGACAATACGTTATAGTCTTTTGCACTAGAATTTTCGAGAATTTGTCTCTGTTTTGAGTAGCATCGAACGCACATTCTTCTAATTGATTTGCCCTGAGGATTTTTGCGAATTTGCAGGTGGTGAGATGCTTTCTTTATTGCTTGGGGTCTTGCGTTTTCGGATTCCAACCACTCCCGAACTATAAGCTCTCGGAATTTTCTTATTTGTATATTCTGGTTCGTTGCTTTTTGATAAACAACATGTGCATTCACTACAGAAGTACCTATTAGGAAATGAATTGCTAGTTTCTGATACCATTTTATGCTCTTCCGAATTGTCGTTGCGTATGATGCCATTTGGTCGCTTCTCTCAATGCCAGACTTTCCAGTATTGTAAGTTATGATTGCTAAGTTTTGGTGTAAATGCAGTGAGATCTGTCATAGTGAATGTTTTTCGGAACACAGATCTCATTCCCCACTTCGAGGGGATACTTTGTAAGCACCTTCCACAACATTATCTTCTAATACTCTTTAAAAAAATATCTTCTAAAAATAAAAATACATACCAAAAACCTATCTTCCAAAAAAGATTCTTTCATATATTACAAAATAAGCTGTAGTTACATTTAAACGACGCATTTCATTATATCGCTTTTCCTTATCGCGCTGTTTACACTTCCGGATTTGGGCCCCGTGAGAAACTCCACCGATTTACGCTGGGTGTTCAACGTTTTAATCGAGCGTTGTCGTACAAAGGGTGTTGTACTGTTACTCACCCCACCCTAGCTTCTTGGTCAACCTTGTTTACGACCCATATTCGTTCTTTTTCCTCATCTCCTCGCAACGAGTGCTATATTTCGTTCACATAATTTTTTCTTTTTTCTCCTTCTTGTTTACTCATAAAATCAGAAAGATATCGAAATATTTTCACATCGATTTTACACGACGAAGAATGGAATTTTAGTTAGGATGAAAATATAAATCGAGAAACAAAAAGTTATCTTTTTTATTTTTTATTTTTGTTTTGTTGTTTTTTCTTTTTCTTTTTAAGGGATCGTCGCGTGTACAGATCAGACGAGTTAAAAACTAAACATTTGGCCTACAACCACGAGTTGTTTATACCATAAAAAGAATACATTATCCACATGTTTGGGCACACGGCAGAACAGTCGAATGGTTCGATGCGCGACCGCCCTTTCTGTTTACTATGGCCCGAGCAATCGGGAGATACCGTGTAAGTCACGAGGTTAATGAAACTTTCAATGATAAATCGGAGGATGAATTAATAGTGTGCGTTCTTTAAAGTCGAATAGTCGAATGGTCGATTAACCTTTTAACATTCTGTTATAGATCGAACGATTGATCTCGTCGAAGTTACGTCGACATAAATCAAGTTGGATTTGCATTGAAACCTTTTGCATATGTACAACTAAAGCTGACACGGCTGACCGATTTTAATCGAAAAATCATTCCTTTGTTTATTCAAAATGATCCAGATAATTTGCTTGTTTTAATTTAATAAACTAACGAAGAGTGATTGATCTTTGAAATGTTATGGAACAAAAAGAAAAAATAATTAATAAATTAAGAAACTAAAAAACTAAATATCATAACGTAATAAAAATCTAATGCCGTTCTCGATTGAATTCGTAAAAACAAACATTCCCGGGAATATTTATATTTCTTTCATCGAATTCATAAAAAATACTATTATATGTCATTGGGAACAATTTTCATGAGTGTAGAATCATATTGTTGAAATTCAAAAATTGTACAACCGCAATATACGTTTAATAATAATCGAAAAGCATACATGAAGATCCGATAATGAAACGATAAATACTGAACGAAAATATCACGTGATATATCATCACGACCAGTGCAAAAATTGTAAGGTCATTGATATTACAGATTATCTTCACGAACATAGAAAGAGGGCTCAGGAAGGAAGGTGTGAGAGAAGGTTTCCGACGGTCTTCTCTCTCTCTCTCTCTCTCTCTCTCTCTCTCTCTCTCTCTCTCTCTCTCTCTCTCTCTCTCTCTCTCTCTCTCTCTCTCTCTCTCTCTCTCTCTCTCTCTCTCTCTCTCGCTCGCTCGCTCGCTCGCTCGCTCTTTCTCTCCGTGTGTTTCTCTTTTTCTCTTATTACTTTCGTTGAGCATATATGTACGAATTATGCGGAATTGCGTGATTGTAGAGATGAAAAGTGGGGCCTCAATAAGTATAACTTGGAACACAGAAAACGCGTGCATGCGAGCACCTTTTTCCATTGTATATTAATAATAATAATTTTTCATATATATGCACTTAAGGATAGCGAACGCGTCGAATATATATTACGTATATATATATACGTAAGTAAAATATGTATGGACATACAGATTTTGCCTTGGAATTAATCTACGTTCGATATTTATGTACGCGCACGGATAAATAGATAGAAAAAAAGAATGAGATAGAAAGAGAGAGAAATGAAAGAAAATAAAAGATAATAAAGTCATTATCATCGTGAAGTTTCTCTTATTAAATTGACCATCGTTCCGCAAGAAACTCGTTAATTCACTTTTGTATTTCAGTTTCATGCAAGTAGCGATCTTTCGCACCAATTTACATCACCGATGCCAATTATTTTAATGCCTTTCAATCTTTCTCTCTCTCTCTCTCTCTCTCTCTCTCTCTCTCTCTCTCTCTCTCTCTCTCTCTCTCTCTCTCTCTCGCCGAGTGTTTCAAAACACGTTGGTTAATGTACAGGTAGTAATGTATGGGTAGATCAAAAAATAACTGAGAGAACGCGACCTCCTCTCGTAGATATATGCCTCCTGCCTCCTATGTCTACATCGTTTACCAACGGAGTAAAAGAGAGAAAGAGATCTTTCTACGTTGATATTCTCGACAAGAAACCTTTCCTTTCCATTCTTTTCCTTTATTTTCCTTTCCTTTTTTTGCCGCTTCCTTTTTTCTACACACATTGTTTCGTCTTTTACCACTCTCCTTTTTTCGTTTCTCTCCTTATAATAACGTCAGATTGGTCACGAAATAGGACGTAAAACAGTTTTAAGATCTATTCATTATTAATTATTGTTATTATGATAAAATTGAATATGAAATATTTAATATTTATATTATATTTAATAATAGGTACGCTAAATGTACATATATCCATAATGTTATTTACTGATATGAATTCTTACTAATAATTATTGCGATAAAGAGCAATCGAGCGTGCAGTAAACGACGGTAAGGCGCCATGAATAATATGTGCTTATTCAAAGTCTCAGACAAAACATATAAATTTTATCATGAACTTCGAATATCGAGACGGTACACTTATAACAAGAGTTGCATATATTATATAATATGTATGTATAATGCTATGTATGTATGCACATTGACAGGTGCATTCAATTGGCCTTTGATACGACATTGGTATTGGCGCATCTATATTCTCGTTATTCGCCGTTCGTCATAAAACCGATTTGACTTATTCCGAACGGATGGATTAGTAGAGAAACTAATTTTATCTTCGTATACAATGAATATTCTTTCGAACAACTCATCCATAAAAGAGAAGACCCATATACTAAACAGTCTTTGGGTTAGGACGGACAATCCGATTAAAACCTATCCATAAAACGGACGATTACTACTTTATACCGACACATATATATATATATATATATATATATATATATATATATATATCTTATTTCATTTAAATATACGTATGTATCTATAAATTATTATTTGAAAATACTTTTTTCTAACACGTCTCTATTTTGAAAGAAGGGCTCCAAATAATTTTTCATCAGACAGTGGAAAATCGGCATCTATTCTTTGGTGCTTTCGAAATACGTTATAAGGATTTATAATTTGAGGTTCTTTCTTGGGTAAATTCGAGGATAGTTAGAGTAGGGAGGAGGGGGGTGCAGATGAACGGCAAGAGAGAGAGAGAGAGATAGAGAGAGAGAGAGAGAGAGTGAGAAGCGGTATAGTAAAAAACGTGGAATATTTACACTCGAGTCAAAATTACATGGATTAGATGAAGTCCAACTAGTGCTTATGAGGTCTTCACTGTGTGTTGGCTACCATCTCCCTCCCCCTCGAACCCTCTCGCACATACCTTTTCTTTATCTCTTTTCGTTTCTCATCTGTTTTTTCTCACTTTCTCTCTACGGTACGTACGACGATGAGTATTGTGTTCGGCTAGTGCAAGACGCTAGAAAAGGCAATATCATTAGATATTCATTTCGTAAGTTTGGTATAAAACAAAATAAAGAAACTCGCGAAATAATTCTCTTGCCTCAATCTCACCCCTCCTTTCTTCCTCCAAAAAGACTTTCTCTCTCTCCTCTCTCTCTTCTATCTCTCCTACCTTCTATTTTTTATCATTGAACAAGATAAAACTTTTTCCTAACGTTATGAATAAATTCTTTCCATTATCTTTCCTACCATGACGGAAGAACATAGTTACTCAAAGATGGAAAAGAATCAGTTTTCAATATTTTCGCAAATACTCTCCCTCTCTCCTCTTTTCTCCTCCCCGCCCCCTCTATAATAGTATCCCTAGAAAATCGGCGAGGAGGTGGAATAGAAGGAGAGCTTATGTAAACGACACAGGATACTCTCTCAGATACTTTACCCGAAATACGTTTGTTTCTTATGTTGGGTATATATAAATACGTGTATGCCTGATATAGACGTCTAGCTTGGGTTCGAGCGATAAAGGCAAAAAAGAAACGAAAGACAATCCGAATGCTTCATCATTGTCGACTAAAATATTAATTTGAAAATCTGAATAATTAGGAAATTCTATACGGTGTGTAAAACTCGGTTCTTGTATGTGCGCTGCTGCCGATTCAGCACCGCGTTGTACATCCGATCGTGTCTACGTATGTACCATCGCAGTACGTTAGTGTATGCGTGTATGCGCGTGGTTATATGTGTGTTATGTGTATGTGCGTATATTCGTGTATATATGTATGTGTGTTGCGACTCTCGTGTGTATTTCGACTTCATTCTTGTCAGAAAAACTATATATATATATATATATTATCACGTCGCCGTGAAGTAGCAAAAGTGTCGTTTTATATATATTTTTTATATAAGAGCAGTCTTGAAAAGTCAGTCAATGAAATAATTCTTTCAAAGTCGGTCAGCGGACTACTATCAAAAAGTCCACATATAAATCTCGTTCTAGTTTGTCATAATCGCCGCGCGGAATAAATCTATAACTCGCCGAACAAATTGTAATCTCTGCGTAGTAAGAACCAAGCGAAACGGAAAGATTAGGGAAAAGAAAAGACGAATAATCTGATAATTTATTCCTCTTTTCTTAGAGTTCCACTTAGGGATCAAGTATTTAAGCTCTAACATTTTATTTTACAATTTCTTTTACGTTTTATTTTTCACTTTTCCTTACGTTTATTTTGTACTTTTTGTGTTTTATTTTCTGCTCTTTTATGGTTTTTTCTTTTCTTTTATTTCTTTCAATTAAAGCGTTGAATAATTTTTGTTACATAATTAAGGTTCTATTATTATTTGGGCGACATTGGGTCAATAATCTTAACCGGAGGACGAAGGGTAAATCCATGATTTTAAATCAATTAAACATGGGGCAACATAGCGGTATTCCAGAAGTGCTCAGGCTGTGTTAATAAGGAGTGAAAATGCCCCAATCTCGGTAAAGTCTAGCACTGAGCAAAAACGGGGCGGGTAAACAAATCGGAGTAAACGGGCAAATAGATTATTCATTTTTTTTTGTTCGTGACCCAATCGACGATGTTACAATATATATATGGGATGGAAGGTTCCAGCAAGCTAGTCTTATGTATCTGTGTAGTGTCAGATATGCCGGTGAACAAATGACAGAGAGATGGAAATTTTCAGGGATGGCTAATTGTATGATGTGCGTATGCGTCAGATATATTGATCGGTAGATGTCAAAGAAACGGAATGCTCTAGTATTAATAAGTTATGTACGTGTGCGTATGAGGCAAAGTAGTCGGAGCGTGATTTGTCTTCGCGAGATGCGTAATTAGTGAGAAGAAAAGAGGATCGGAGATATTGAGAGAGTGATAGAGTAATAAAAGATGGTGACAGTGAGTGTGCAGCACTTTTGAAATTCTGTAGCAAAACTTCGATCACTTCTAGCGAATAATGTACCAACGAAACAAGCGAAAGCAACCACCAAATAACGCAACAGCGCGTAACAAAATGACCGGTGAGTCAGCGAACAACAAACAGCGTTGGAATACAATGTTGTTTTACTCCGCATTGCGTCTGTCTATCAGTAGAGAAAAATTGACCTACCATCTTCAACAATATCATTAATAATATGTTTTCATACACACACACACACACACACACACACACACACACACACACACACACACACACACACACACACACACACACACACACACACACACACACACACACACACACACACACACACACACACACACACACACACACACACACACACACACACACACACACACACACACACACACACACACACACACACACACACACACATATGTACATATATTCCTTTCTTCTTTTGAATTCTCTCGTTTTATCTATTTCTTACCTTTCCATTTAAATTATTATCCTCTACCTACGTAGGTATATCTGAGGAATTTAATGGACAATTAAATTGGTCAAAAATACTACACATCTACAAACACACACACACACACACACACACAAATCGCTTGACTTTAAATCAATCGATATACTCGCTATACTCTTTACCTCGTTATAGTCAAGATGTCTATCTACCTGCAGCAAAAGTTCCGATGGTATCGTTATTACGATTTTAAATAACAGGTACCTTCGCGATGCCTGCCCGTGATGCTCGACGAGATTCCACCAATAGCTCGTTTCTTGAGTAAGTGGGAGAAAAAAAAGGAAGAGGAAGAGGAAGTAGAAGAAGAGAGAAAATAAGATAGAGATAATCAAATCTCGGAGTCCTTCGATTTAACTGTCGGCAGAATTACGTCGTATCGTATCGGTTGGAACAATAAAAAAGGAAAAGAAGAAAATGAGAGAGAGAGAGAGAGAGAGAGAGAGAGAGAGAGAGAGAGAGAGAGAGAGAGAGACCAATAAAGAGAAAGAGAGAGTAGCTATAGCTATGTGTGTTGCGAGAGAGTTGAGACAGGATATGAAAGACGGAGGGAAAGTGTTTGGGTTGCGTCTCGCCGCCCTTAACCATTCGACCTCGAAGCGGTTGATCCCTTGCCATTTCCGACTCTCGTATCCGTTTGATCTCGATGCGGGACCACCCCACGCCTCTTCCTGCGCCCTTAATCATTCAAACTCGAAGCGGGCGACTCCTGCCCGTCCCGACTCCCTTATCCGCTCGATCACGATGCGGAACGGCACCCGCACGTCGCGACGACCTTATACGGTCTGTCTCAAAGCAGGCGAACCTATCTCGTCCCCCAATCCTTGTAGAACTCGAAGCGTGTGAACTCCCGCCTGTCCCACCAAACTTATACGGTCGATCTCGATGCGGAACGACCCCACGACCGTTCCTCCGCCCTAATCCGGTCGATCTTGATGCGGGTCTTCCTCCCGCCCATCCCGCCGCTCTTATCCGGTTGAACTTGAAGCGGGCGACCCACCAACCATCCCGCCTACATTATCAGCTCGATCTGCATGCGGAAAGACCCCCCCTTACCGTCACGCTTAAGCGAACGAACTCGAAGCGGGTGAACCCTGCTCATCACTCCAACCTTCTCCGCTCGATCTCGATGCGTAGCGAAACCTCGCTTGTCTCGCAGCACTTATCCGTTCGAACTCGAAGCGGGCGAACCACCGCCCGTTCGGCCGTCCTTATCTAGTCCACCTCGATCCGGCAAACGTGCGCCCGTTCCCGCCAACCTTATCCGGTCAAATTAGAAGAGGGCGAGCCACGGTCCGTCAGGCCTTCATTATCCGTTTGATCTCAATGCGGAACGATCCCCGCTCGTCCCGCCGCCCGTCCTATCATTATTATACGAACGAACTAAAGACGGGAGACCTCCCGCTCGTCTAGGATCCCTTATGCGGTAGAAGCCGACGCGGGCGGGGTCCTGCCAATCCCGCCATCATTATCCCCCAGATCTGGATGGGGAACGACCCCTCGAACATCCCTTCGCCAATATACGAACGAAAAGATATTCGAAGCGGAACTCCCCGTCCAGCCTCCCTTATCCGATCAATCACGATGTGGAACTCCTACCGCCAGACACGTCGCCAATATACGGTCCATCTAGAATTGGGCGAACCTCGCCCGTCCCGCCACCGTTAACCGCTCGATTTTAATGCGCAACGACACCCCGGCCATCCCGCCGCCCTTATCCGACCGAAATCGAAGCGGGCGACCCTCCACACGTCCCACCATCCATATCCGGTCAATATCGATGCGGAACGACCATCCCTCTGTCTCTCCACATTTATCCGGTCGAAGTCGAATCGGGCGACCCTCCGCCCGTCTTGTCGACATTATCCGGTCGAACTCGACGCGGATCGACATGCCGCTCGTCCGCCGCACTTATCCGCTCGATCTCGATGCAGAACGACCACCAGCCAAAACCGACGCCCTTATCCGGTCCAACTCGATGCGGGTGATTCCCCGCCCGTCATGCACCCATTATCCGCTCGATCTCAATACGGAACAACTGACGCCCAACCCGCCGCCCTTATCCGTTCGAACTCGAAGCGGATGACATCACGCCCGTCCTCTAACCATTAAACGAACGAATTTGATACAGTCGACTCCCCGCCCGCCCGGCCACCATTATCCCCTTGATCCGCCCATCATTATTCGCTCGATCACGATGCGAAACGAATCCCCGCCTTTTCCGCAGCATTTATCCTGTCGAACTCGAAGCGAGCGCCCCCTAGTTCAGTCGAGTCTCCCGTATTCGCTCGATCTCGAAGCGGCCGACTCCCCGCACGCCCCGCCTTCATTATCTGCTCGTTTTCCAAGTGTAGAGACCATCCGACCGTCCTGCTTCCCTGAACCGGTCGAACTCGAAACGGGCTACCTCATTCCCGTCACGCGAATCTTAGCCACTCGATCTCGATGCATAACGACCCCACGAACGTCTTGCACCTATTATCCGGTGGATCGGCCGATTCTAGTAAAGAAAAATACTCTAGGATCGGGACAATTAGCGCCATATGGCAGATTGCTATAATTTCCCATGTTTAGGTCGATTGGCCGGTTTAGGCGAATTCCAAGAAGTACCTAGGATCGGGTCCAACTGGCCAAATTTCGCCTGTTAACGAAAAAGTCCTTATGATCGGGACATGTGGTGCCATCTGCTGGATTTTTTGGGTGCCCGTGTCGAGCTCGATCGGTCGGTTCAGGCCAATTACAAAATGTCCCTCGGATCGGGTTCAATTGACCAAATTTCGTCCGATAACGTAAAAGGCCTTAGGATCGGGACATGTGGCGCCATCTAGCGAATTTCAAGTATTGAAAACTCCTTGGAAGATAGAAAAATTCTCTAGGTTCGGGCTGAATTTGCCAAATTTAACCCCTGAAGGAAAAACTCCTTAGGATCGGGACATGTGGTGCCATCTGGCGGATTTCAAGGATTTCACGGATTTATGCCGATTAGCCCATCCAGGCCAATCGCAAAAAGTCGCTAGGTTCGGATCCAATTGGCCAAATGTCGCCCGTTAAGGGAAAAGTCCCTATGATGCGCCAACTGGCGGTTTTCTTGGATTCCCAGCGATCAGAAAGATTGGCCGGTTCAGGCCAACTGCAAAAAGTCCCTTGTTTCGGGATCAATTGGCAAAATTTCACCAAACGAAAAGGTCTCTAAAATCGGGATTAGTCCCTATGATTGGATATTTAATAATTTAAGTTGTTAAATTAGGTTAAGTTGTTAATTGATAGTTTTGTGATTAGTAGTTTATATTAAGTTGACTAGTAAGTAAAATAATTGTAAGTTAGTTATAAGGTAGCTTTAGATAGATGTAAGTTAGATGTAAATATAGGCATAGGTGTGGAGGATAGAGGGAGTGATGAGGAGATTGTAAAAGGATTGTAAGAAGTTTGGGTACGCTCCTCGGGAAAAGCACCTTAAAACCCTGAGGGGAAGAATAAAAAATCTATCTATCTGTCTATCTAATTAAATTTAATAATTTGCATGTGTGTAAATTTAATCATTTAAAAGGGTATAAATTAATAAAATTTAATAATTTAAATATAATAAATGTAATAATTTAATTGAACTTCACTCATTTAAATTATTAAATTCACATTTAAATTAATAAATTTACACACATTTAAATTATTAAATTTATTTAATTTGCACACATTTAAATTATTAAATTTATTAATTTAAACAGATATAAATTATTAAATTTAATTAATTAAGTCACATTTCAATTATTAAATTTGTACAAATTTGAATTATTAACTTAATAAATTTATACACATTTAAAATATTAAACTTCAACACATTGAAATTATTAAATTTAAACAAATTGAAATTATTAAATTTACACAGATTTAAAATATTAAATGTAATTAAACTACACTCATTTAATTTATTAAATTTAATTAATTTACAGTTTTATATATTAAATTTACAAACAATTAAATTATTAAATTTAATTAATGGACAAACATTTATATTATTAAATTTATAACTCATTTATATTATTAGATTTAATTAATTTACACACAAATAAAATATTAAATTTACATACATTCAAATTATTAAATTTAATTAATTTACTCATAATTTATTTATTAAACAGACTCATTTAAATTATTAAATTTATATACATATAAATTTGCATCCGGTACCGGTGAGAGAGTAAGTAGCAGGTGCAAGTGAGTATGTTCTGAATTTTAGGGGAAAAAAGAGGTAAAAGGGGAGGAGAGGAGAATAGAGAATTGGGTTGGAGAGGGTAAGGGAATGGGGATGGAGCATTGGTGTACAAGGGAGAGAGGTGGAAAGTGATTGTTGGGGCGAAATAGATGAGAAAAGGCTGAAGAGGTTAGGTTGTGAATAGGTAATAGGCGAGAAGAGGGCAGTGGGAGGAAGGAGTCTATAGACAAGTGATGAGAGCTATCGAGTGTGGAGGCAGGAAAGGAGAGACGCTGTGATCCCATAGGAAAGAGGAAAAGCGCGATCGATTACGGCGTCGGCAAGGTGGCAGGACTAGAACAGTATAGAGGAGATTTGTCCCTCCTGCCCAACATAAAAGGGCCGGCCGGCCCTTTAAGGATAAGCGAGGCCATAACATTCTCACGCCATATATAAAAAGATACAGGCCAGCCCTTTGAGTTTAGGCGAGACCTAGGTCCCTCCCACTCTACATAAAAGGGCCGGGCCGGCTAATTGCGGTCAAACGAGGCCCCAAGGCCCTCCCGATCCACATAAAAAGGGCTCCCGATATACTTAAAAGGTTCAGGCCGGCCAATCTCGGTCAGGCGAGGACCCACATCTCTCCCTATCCGAATAAAAGGGTCAGGCCGGCCAATTGAGGTCAGGCGAGAGGCCCCAGGTTCCTCCCGATCCGAATAAAATGACCGAGCCGCCCAATTGAGGACATGCGAGGGCCCAGGTTCCTCCCGATCCGAATAAAAGTGCCAGGCCGGCCAATTGAGGTCTAGCGAGGCCGGAGTTCCCTCCCGATCCGCTTAAACTGCCGGGTCGGCCAATAGAGTTCAGGCGAGGCCCCAGGTCCCTCCCGATCCGCATAAATTGGCCGGGCCACACAGTTGAAGTCAGGCGAGGCCCCTAGTCTCTCCAGATCCGCATAAATAATGGGCCGGACCGGCTAATTGAGGTCAGGCGACTCCCTATGTCCCTTCCGATCCGCATAAAAGGGGCGGGTCGGCCAATTGAGTTCAGGCGAGTCCACAGGGCCCTCACGATCCGCATGAAAGGGCCGGACCGGCCAGTTTAGGTCAGGCAATGCCCCAGGTCCCTCCTGATCCGCATAATAGTGCCGGGCAGGCCATTTGAGGTCAGCGAAGGCCCCAGGTACTTCCAGATACGCATAAAAGTGCTGTAACGGCCAAGTGAGGTCTCGCGAGGCCGCAGGTCCTTCCCGATCTGTATAAAAGTGCTGAACCGGCGAATTGAGATCAGGCGAGGTCCCAGGTCTCTCCCGATCCGCATGAAAGGGCCGGTCCGTCCAATTAAGTTCAGGCGAGGCCCCAGATTCCTCCCGATCCGCATAAAAGGACCGGGCCAGTCAATTGAGGTTAGGCGAGTTTCCAGGTCCTTCCGATCCACATGAAAGAGCCGCCGAGTCGGAACATTGGCGAGGTCACACATTTGAGGAGAGCTAAGTACGCTCACTGTGAGGAGTACGATAACTGAGCGGATAAGGCTCACTCAGCGGAGTACGCTCACTTAGCGGGGTACGCTCACTGAGCGGATTACGCTCATTCTACGGAGTACGCCGACTGAGCGGGGTACGCTGACTGAGCAGAGTACGCTGACTGAGCAGAGTACGCTCACTGAGCAGAGTACGCTCACTGAGCGGATAATGCTCACTGAGTAGCGTATGATCACTGAGCGGATAAGGCTCACTCAGCGGAGTATGCTCACTGAGCGGAATCCGCTCACTGAGCAGATGACACTCACTGAACGGATTACTCTCACTGCGCGGATTTGGCTCAATGAGCGGAACCCTCACTGAGCGGTTTACGCTGACTGCGCGGAGTACGCTCACTGAACGTATTACGCTCACTGAGCGGATTAGGCTCACTGAACGGTGTACGCTCGCTGAGCGACGTACACAATTAAATATATTTAATAAGAATAGAGCTCTCTACTCACAATTGAATATATTTAATAAGAATAGAGCTTTCTACTCACAATTGAATATATTTAATAAGAATAGAGCTCTCTACACACAATTGAACATATTTAATAAGAATAGAGCTCTCTACCCACAATTAAACATATTTAATAAGAATAGAGCTCTCTACCCAGAATAGAACATATTTAACGAGAATGGAGCTCTCTACCCGCAATTGAACATATTTAACGAGAATGGAGCTCTCTACCCGCAATTGAACTTATTTAACGAGAATGGAGCTCCTTACCCGCAATTGAACATATTTAACAAGAATGGAGCTCTCTACCCAGAATAGAACATATTTAACGAGAATGGAGCTCTCTATCCGCAATTGAACACATTTCACAAAAATAGAGCTCTCTATCCACAACTGAACACATTTCACGGGAGGAGAGCTCTCTACACACAATTGAACATCATTTCACGAGAATAGACATCTCTTCCCACAATTGAACACATTTCACAAGAATAGAGCTCTCTACCCACAATTGAACACATTTCACAAGAATAGAGCTTTCTACCCACAATTGAACACTTTGGGAACATGAAACGAGAAGACCCTGGACTGCGAGACTAGTTAAAGATGTGAAAACGTGGACCGAGGGACGACACGGAGAGATCGACTACTATCTGACTCAATTCCAGAGCGGGCATGGATACTTCCGAGCCTATCTCTACAAGATGGGCCAGGAAAAGACACAAGAGTGTCCGTACTGCCCAGGAACAAAAGATGACGTGGAGCATACCTTCTTCCACTTGTCTGCTGGGCACAACGCAAGCGAGAGATCCAGATAAAAATCGGACAAGTGACTCCCGATGACATAGTGGAGAACATGCTCCAAAAAGAGGACCATTGGAACCTGAAAACTCACTCAGTGCAGGATATCCTCCGCAAAAAGAAAAATGACTTGGACAGAGCCTCCTAAGTACCAAGAAAGGTGTGCTGACAGTTGTTGTTGTTGTTGTTGTTGTTGTTGTTCTTATTATTATTATTATTATTATTATTATTATTATTATTATTATTATTATTATTATTATTATTATTATTATTATTTTTATTATTAGATAGATAGATAGATAGATAGATAGATTTTTTATTCTTCCCCTCGGGGTTTGAAGGCGCTTTTCCGAGGAGCGTACCCAAACCTCTTACAGTCCTTTTACAATCTCCTCATCACTCCCCCTATCCTCCACACCTATGCCTATATTTACATCCACTTACATCTATTTAAAGCTACCTTATAACTAACTTACAATTATCTTACTTACTAGTCAACTTAATATAAACTATTAATCAAATAACAACTTAACCTAATTTAACAACTAAAAATTTATTACTAAACTAAATTTACTACCTTAGAGAGAGAGAGAGCTCTAGTTCCCCGACCATGGGCTTCCGGTTCCACACACATACATACATTCACCACCTTTCCGATTCACACTCCCATTCTTCCCTTCCCCCGTTCTCCCTCGTCCTTTCCTCCCCTCTCTTCTTTTACAGCTTCCTCATCCACCACTCATCTTCCCCTCCTTGCTCCAATACCTCCCTCATTTTCCCCCACCAACTTTCCCCATCCTCATTTATCCTATATTCTCCCAACACATGCTCCCACGTTTCCTCACCCTCCCCACACATCCTACACCTCCTCTTCTCCTCCGCCTCCCGGTACCTTGACCCACTCATCTCATTATTCATCCTGAATCTCACCACCCTCCTCCACCTACTCTCCCCCCAACCCTTCCTCAGATACCCAGGCACCTCTTCTCCTCTCACCTCCTTATACCACCTATTATACCTCCCTCCTCTAATCCTTTCCTCTCTTTCCTCCCTCTGCAACTCCCTGTCCCTTTGTTCCCAACCATCATACACTCCCTGTCCCTCCCTTCTCCTTTCCTCCATTTCCTTTATATCATTGCCCCTCTCTTCCCAGAATTCCCTTCTCTCCTCCTCCCATCCCGATAACCCCTTTCCCTCCGCTATCCTCCTCTTCATTTCCTCCCAGCATTTTCTCGCCAGTACCCCACCCCTTCCCTCCACTAATTTCCTCTCAAAATTTACCGCCCTTCTCCCAGTCCCTATCCTAAATTTGTCCTTTTTTATCTCCTCCCTTATCAAATAACCCGGAGTACACCAGTCTACCCCCAGTGTCCACCTTATCCACCTCTCCTGCATCGCTTCCACTTCCTTCCGCTCCCTCCACCCCCATATCTCCGCTCCATACTCCATCACCGTCCCTACCAGTCTCTCATACAGCCATATTCTCCTCTCCCAATCCCCTGCAAACCTTCTTTTCCCTATTCCCCAAACCTGCCTAACCAATGCCCCCGCCTTCCTGATTCTTTCCCTCACATGCGCCTCCTGATTCCCATTCCTCTGCATTCTATACCCTAAGTATGTGAATTCCCTCACCTCCTCGATTCTCTTTCCCTTCCATCTCCACTTCACCTCCGCCATTCTCCCCCCCCCTTTCTGAATCTCATCACCTTCGTCTTCTCCACATTCACCTCCAGCTTTTTCTTGTCTAGGATACCCTCCATCTTCCCCAGCATGTGCACCATCCCCTCCTCGCTTTCCGCCAACAACACCATGTCGTCCGCATACGCCAAACAGAACACCTTCTCCTCCCCCAGCTTTATTCCCCCCCATCCCCCTTTCCTTAGCTTCTCCTCTACATCCGCTATAACCAGGTTGAAGAGACACGGACTCAACGGACATCTCTGCCTACCCCCCTCGCCGTCAAAAAACTCTCGCCTACTCTCCCCCCCACCCACACCTTACTCCTCGTCTCCCTATAAATCTCCTCTACCCTTCTCCTTAGTCCCTCCCTCACTCCCCTTTCCCTCATCGCTTCAAACAGCACCTTCCTATCCACCGAGTCAAATGCCGCCTTTAGGTCCAGAAATGTAGCCACTACCCGCCCGCCCTTCCTTTCCAGCTGCCTATTCACTAAATAATTTATCACGTAAATGTTGTCCATCACTCCCATTCCCTTTCTGAACCCTGTTTGACTCGGTGGTACCATCCCCTTCCTCTCTACCTCCTCTCTTAACCTTTCTGTTAACACCCCAACATATACCTTGTAAATCGTCGGCATTAGCGTAACCCCTCTATACTCGTCCACCCTATCTCCCGCCCCCTTTTTCACGATTGGCATTATAACCCCTTCCTTCCACCCCTCTGGCCACCCCTCTCCTCTCCACACTCTACCACATACCTCCCATACCCACTCTGCCACCCTTCCCCCACCATATTTCCATACCTCGCTGGGCACCCCATCCTCCCCCGCCGCCTTCCCCTCTTTCAATATACCTATCGCCCTCGTCACTTCTTCCCTACTTATCTCTGGCTCCTCATCCTCTTCCCTCCCTTCCCCGCTCCCTATTAACACTCTCCCCTCCACCCCTCCTAGCAACCTCATGAAATACTCCTTCCATTCTTTCAGCTCTATTCCTTCCTTCACCCCTTTTCCCCTTTTCCTTTCCCTGTTTACTATTTTCCACACCTCCTTTTCTGTCCTCGCCTCTTGCGCCTCCCTCACCCATCTTTCGTTCTCCCTTTCCTTCTTTTCCCTGCATATCCGCTTGTACTCCGCTCTCGCTTCCCTGTAACCTTCCCCTCCCTCCCCTCCCTTTCTCCACTTCCTCAACCTTCTCCTTGCCTCTCTCCTCTTCTCTTCACATTCTTCATCCCACCAGCCTTTCCTTTCCTTTCCCTTACTCTCCTTTGCCCCCTCCCTTAACTCCGTCCCTATCTGCCTTACTTTCTTCCCCAATTCTTCCTCTACTCCCCTATCCCCACTACTTTCCCACTCTATCCTTTCTCTAATCCTTTCCCCACCTCTCTCCAACCATTTCGCAATCTTCTCGCCCCCCTTATCCCTACTGCTTTTCCTGTCCTCTTTCCCTTTCCATCCAGCGACACTAACAGTGGGTGATGGTCGGATTCCACGCTCTCCCCCACCTCCATCCTTACCACCCTTTCCCTAACCCTCGCCTCCCCTATTATGTAATCTATCACTGACTGCCCTCTCCCACCGGTATACGTGAACTCCCCTTCCCTATCCCCTTCTATATCCCCATTCAGCATGCTCCATCCCACTTTTTCAATTCCCTCCACCAACTTTCTCCCCTCCCCATTAACCTTACCATCTTCTAACCTTCTCCCCCCCTCCTCCTCCCCTCCCCACCTTCCTCCACCTAGTACCCCTGTCCTTGCATTAAAGTCCCCCCCTATCAGCGTCCGTTGTTCTTCCTTCTGTTCCTTCACCCACTCCTTCAAGACTTCCAGCTTTCTCTCTGTATCTCCCTTCACATATACCCCCACTATTCTCCACTTCTCTTCGCTCCTTCTTACCTCTACTGCCAACACCCCTTCTTCTCTTGCCTCTGCCACCGACATCACCTTCACATCACTCTC
Source organism: Dolichovespula sylvestris (assembly GCA_918808275.2). Taxonomy (NCBI): domain Eukaryota; kingdom Metazoa; phylum Arthropoda; class Insecta; order Hymenoptera; family Vespidae; genus Dolichovespula; species Dolichovespula sylvestris. The sequence continues at coordinate 496,777 of OU964985.1, read as the reverse complement.
CTCTTTGACCCCTATCAGAATCCCTCCCATTGGTCTCCCCTTTCTATTCTCTCTCTTCGCCAGCTGTTTCTCCCACCTATAACCCTTCGGCAACCTTCTTCTCACTCTGTCCCATCCACTCTCGTCCACCCACGTTTCCTACCAACACTATCACTTCCCACTTCCTTATTTCCTCCCAGAACCTGATCCCCTTGTTTCTTATCCCCGCCACGTTCCAGAATCCTGCTTTCCATCCTCCTTCCCGTTCCCCTACCTTCCTACTTACCCGCGCTTCACCCTCCTCGACTTCCCTCACCACAACCTTCCCCCTTTCCCCTACCCTTTGCCTCTTCCCCTCTTTTCCTTTCTCCTTTACCCCATCCCCTCTTTTCCTTTCTCCTTTACCCCATCCCCTTCTTTCCTCTCGCCCTTCCCCCCACCCGTATACCTTCCCCCTTTCCCGTCGCTTCCTTCCTTGTCACCCCCTTCCAATCCTTTAGCCTCCCTTCCTCTTCGTCCCACCACCACCACTTACCGTCTATCCTTATCTTCCCATATCCAATCCACACCCTACTTCCCCTCCTTCTTTCCTCATCCGCAATTCTTTCTAACCTCCACTTCATCCTCCTCTCCTCCCACGTCAGATCATCTTCTATTCTTACCTCCCTCCCACAAAGACCTCTCCTTTTTTGCATTACCTGCCTTTTCTGCTCCCTGCTCCCCAGTCTCGCTACCACCATCCCCTCTCCCCACCCTCCCCTTTCTTCCTACCTTCTTAACCCATTCTATCGACGCTCCCACCCCAATATCCCTCATCACCCCCCTTACCTTCTCTCCCAGCTCCCCTTCACCACCCTCTAAATTTCGTATTACTATATTATTCCTCCTCTCCTCCCTTCCCTTCATCTCCAGATTTCTCCCTATACTATTTATCTTCTCCGCTACCTCTCCTTCCTGCCCTTTGCGGCCCTTCTCCTCCTTTCCCCCGTCCCCACCACTCCCCTTACTTTCATCCCCTCTTCCCCCTTCCCGATTACTTTCCCTTTTTTCCAGCCTCTCTATCCTCTCCACCATTCTCCTCTTCTCCTCTCTCCATTCCCTTCGTTCCTCCATCATTTCCAACCTCAACTTTTCCATCTCCTTCTCAAATCTTTCCCTCACCTTTCTTAATTCTTCCTCGATTATCATGCCCCATCCCTCTATTTCTTATTCCCCTCCTTCCTCCCGCGATCACCCAACTTTCCTACTCCTTTTCAAGACCCCTCTCTCGCCCCTTTCCATTTCTACCTCTTCCTGCCCCTTCCTCTTCCTTTTTAAAAACTCATCCAAACTTCCCGTGCTACCTCTCCTCTCTTTCTTTAGCTCCTCCACCTTTCTTGGTCTTCCCACCTTCCTTTTTCCCTCCTCCGGCCCACTTTTTCTTTCTGTACCTACTCTCTCCTCACACTCTACCGCCGTCCCTACCCCCTCCATCTCCTCCATATTCCTCCCGTCTTGCCTCCTTGCCCGACTACGTAACCGATCACGCTTTTCTTCTGTCCTTTGCGACCAAAGCGCCACTCCTTTCCCGCCTCCACACTTGATATCTCTCTTCAATTGTCTTTAGACTCCTTCCTCACCCTGCCCTCCCGCCGCAGATTATCTTCTCTAAACCTAACCTCTTTAATCTTTTCCCGTCTATTTCCCCCTAACAACAACTTCCCGCCGCTCTCCCTTATACACCACCACACCACCCCTATTCTCTCACCCTCCCTACAACAATTCTCTAGTTCCACTCTCCTCTTTTACCTCCTTTTTCCCCAAGATTTTGAACACACTCACTCACACCTGCCACTCACTCTCTCACCGGAACTGGAAGCCCCAGTGAATTTTACTAGGGATCCCGATTCCGGTGAGAGAGTGAGTGGCAGGTGTGAATGAGTGTGTTCTGAATTTTGGGGAAAAAGGAAGTAAAAGGGAAGAGGAGAACTAGGGAATTGGAGTGGAGATGGTGAGGTAATAGGGGTGGAACAGTGATGTATAAGGGAGAGTGGTGGGAAGTGGTTGTTGGGGGGAAATAGACGGGAAAAGGTTGAAGAGGTTAGGTTGTGAAAAAGTAATCGGTTAGGAGAGGGCAGGGAGAGGAAGGAGTCTATAGACAAGTAACGAGAGCTATCGAGTGTGGGGCGGGAAAGGAGATGGGAGGAGAAGGGGTGCCTGAGTATCTGAGGAAGGGATGGGGGGAGAGTAGGTGGAGGGTGGTGAGATTTAGAATGAATAATGAGATGAGAGGGGCAAGGTACTGGGAGGCGGAGGTGAAGAGGAGGTGTAGGATGTGTGGGGAGGGTGAGGAGACGTGGGAGCATGTGTTAGGAGAATGTAAGATAAAGGAGGATTGGGAGAGATGGTGGGGGAAAATGAGGAAGGTGTTAGGGCAAGGAGGGGAAGGTGAGTGGTGGATGAGGGAGCTGGAAAAGAAGAGGAGACGAAAGGATGGGGGAGAAAGGGGGAACGGAAGAATGCGAGTGTGAATCGGACAGGAGGTCAATGTCTGTGTGTGGAACCGGAAGCCCGTGGTCAGGAAACTAGAGCTCTCTCTCTCTAGGGTAGTAAACTTGGTTTAATAATAAATTTTTAGTTGTTAAATTAGGTTAAGTTGTTATTTGATTAGTAGTTTATATTAAGTTGACTAGTAAGTAAGATAATTGTAAGTAAGATAATTGTAAGTTAGTTATAAGGTAGCTTTAGATAGATGTAAGTGGATGTAAATATAGGCATAGTTGTGGAGGATAGGGGGAGTGATGAGGAGATTGTAAAAGGATTGTAAGAGGTTTGGGTACGCTCCTCGGAAAGCGCCTTCAATCCCTGAGGGGAAGAATAAAAAATCTATCTATCTAACTATCTATCAATAATTATTATTATTATCAATAATTATTATTATTATCTATAATTATTATTATTATCATCATCATCATTATTATTATTCGATCGATTGTTGGTTATTATTGCAATCGTGTGCAATACGATTCGACGTATCTAGAAGAAAGTGTTGAGAGGAGGAGGAGAAGGAGGAGAATGAGAAAGAGAAGGACAAATTTTTTTGATGATGATGAGAGGGTGTGGTGTGGTCTGGTGGAGTTTTGGAGGAGAAGAAAAAGGAATTCCGCGAGTTCGATTTGCCGTGCGTAAAAAAAAACGGTCAGGACCTAGGAAAATGAGAGAGGTTTGCTGTTCCATCACGTTCATATCTTTCTCTTTCTTTCTCTGTCTCTCTTCCCCCCCCCCCTCTCTCACTCTTTCTTCCTCTTTCTCTCTTTCTCGAGTCCACTATCGGCAACATTGTATACCCCGTACACGATGCATCCACGAAAGACACTCGGCAACCCTGTTATAGCTTACAAACCACGACAATCAACATTGTGCGCTACTCCGTCTTTGGGATGAGCCAACTTTTCGTTTCATATACCTTCCCTGTACTACTTTTTCCCTCTTCCTCCTCCACCTACTCATCCACCGCCAACTCCTCCTCCTCCACCTACTCCTCCTGCTCCACGTCCTTTTCTGCCACATTTCTCGGGTATATATTTGATATATAAATTTATTTCGCACGCGCGCGTGTGTGTGAGTGTGTGTGTGAGAGATATAACATGTACGTGTGTCCATGTATACGTGTTTAGTAGGACGCATACAATTACTTAGAAGAAATCTTTTTTGCACAAACAATAAATTCCTACATCTATATACGTACGTCTACATGTTTGTATGAGTTTCGAGAAACGATACCAATATATACACCATATTAGATACCATTATAAAAAGGTGGAGGAAATTCGAGGAGTTCGAGGTTTCATTTCGCCATAGAGAGGGGGAGGAGGGGAGAGGGGAGGAAGCGGTGGTCGCTCATAAAGAAAAATGTTAAGACGATATTCGAAATAAATGTTCCGTGAATTGTACTTTTTGTAAGTCCGACACGGTGTAACTGGGCGCGACGAACGAATCGTACGAATATGAACGAACACAAACGAATACGTACGAACGTACAAACGAATACACACGAGCATACACGAATCTAGGAACGAACGAGTGGAACGAGCGAGCTCAGGGCAAACAAAGAAAAACATTACGCTCGGCCGGCGTGCAGTAAGGGCCAGTGACCTTAACTTCGCTCCTCTTGCTTCTCCATCTACTCTTCCATACTTCTCACTGTCTCTCTCTCTCTCTCTCTCTCTCTCTCTCTCTCTCTCTCTCTCTCACTCTCTCTCGCTCTCTCTCTCTCTCTGTCTATTTCATGATTGCTTCGATCAGTGGTCAAGTGGATCGTCGAGAGTATTATCTATCCACTCGCGAGAAAGTTTACATAATTACCGTTTTTTTTCTTTTTATTTTCCTCTTTTATTCGTATTTTTCTTTCTTTTTGTTTCTTTTCCTCATCATTAGCAATTTATGAATTTTCAGATCACGCGAGAAGCGGGTAGATTGGTACAGAGGGGGCTCTATCGGGAGCGGAGGGTGGAACTGGGGGTTCGAGAGACTGCGAGAGAGAGAGAGAGAGAGAGGGGGGAGAGAGACTAAATCGTTGGTGTTAGTTATTCTCGTTGAGAGAATATCGCCCGATGAATATTTGGTCCCTTATTCTCTTCTCTTCTCTTCTCTATTCGCGAGTTACCGTCGTCGTCATTTCCTCTATCCACGATTCGTACTAAACGCCGGACGTTGACTACGAGGACGTCGAATTATATTCGACGTATTACACCACCAGCAGCCTGACAGAGTGCGAGCGCGCGCGCGTGTGTGTGTGAGAGAGAAACTTAGAATCAACAGGACGGAGATGGAAACGGACAGATAAAAGAGTTAGACGTATAGGATGCGGTTAAAAGCTGCTGCTAGAGCATGCTCGAGAACTCATTATCACGAAACCACGATGATCTTGATCGCTCGATCAGTGATTCTTCTTCCTTATGACAACGAGGATACGTTATATTATTCGCCACTTTTCTCTCTCTCCATCCCTCGTCAGCGTCATTATCATTGTCGTCATCATTATCATTATCATTATTATTCTTATTCTTATTATTATTCCGGCGACGTGTACGATATGGAGGCGGCGATTGAAAACAGGGAAGAGGGAAGTTGCAAAAAAAAAGATGAAAAGAAAAGGAATCGTCTCGAGTATTTCTTCTTCGAAGGATTTCAAAGTGCATTAAAGACAAGACCTTTTCTCATCGCGGTCGTTGTATGTGTTGGCATCTATAGACGAGCGCGATCGATTGGTCAAAGGGAACAACTGTGCAAAGGATTCGTCGTTACCGTAAACAATAATGAAAAAAGAGTAAAAAAGAACAAATAAAGGATAAAAAGAAAATAAAACATCTAAGAATGGAGAGTAACGATTGGAGTAACTTAATACGGAGGAAGCGTTAGACAACAACGACAATGACAACGATAACGGCGACGGCGACGGCGACGGCGATGACGACACGACGAAGACGACGAGAACGATAACGACAATGATGACCAGGGGAGGGAGGAAAGGTTGCGTTACTGGCGTCGTCGAGGAGAAGAAAGAAAGGCGACCCGCCGACGCGTTTCGAGGAGCGAAATTCAACTAACGCGAAGCACGACTCGAGCCAGAGCGCTACGGATCTAAACCCATCATCTCTCACCATACGACCCCGCTGTCCATCCGTATCGTTCCCAACACAATCTCACGCTCATACATACATATCCGTACATAAGGTGTGTATGTATATATATATATATATATATATATATATATATATATATATGGATGTAAGTATGTAATATATGATATGTATAATGTATACATAATACGATTCTACGTGTTTTTACTAAACGTGCGTGTATATATATGATGTGATATGGATATTTTATAATAAGGATATATGTATAATAATGTATAATGCACGTTGTAGATATTTCATTCATACATTTACACAATATACATATAAATAGATCGGTATATATTATGTATTATTATGTATATATATGTATATATATGTGTCCAAATACATATACACATAGCCATGAAGAGCACCGTGCTTTACAGAAGTCCTAACTTCCTATACAACGCGATCGTGCTCACTCGTTTCAATCTCGAGTATTGTTCTCCCTCTGAATCCCGAGTCTATTGACGTCGTGATGGCGATTCAAGAGAATACTATAGCTATTAGAGGGGGAGAGAGAGAGAGAGAGAGAGAGAGAGAGAGAGAGAGAGAGAGAGAGAGAGAGAGAGAAAGTGAGGTTATACGCAGGTAGAAAAGAAACGACGAAAATATCACACACACACACACACACACGCACATGAGAGAATGAAAGATGAAAAAAGAAAGACCTAGAAATAAATATATGTATGTTGTACGTTTAGAGTATACAGGACAAAGAGATCAAAAGAGAGATGAACGTAAGTAAGCCTTACCTTGTCGCTTCTCACTTCGATGAACGCCGTAAGTAAGAAGAAGACGACTGGCGGCTGCTCGTGCCGAAGGTCTTTTGTCTCTTGTCTCTGCCTCTCTCTCATTCTCTCTCTCTTTCTCCTTCTTCTTCTTTTTACTCTATCACTATCTTTCTTCTTTCTCGAGGGGACGTCGTTCTCGCTACCATACCGATCTACGTGCCCGCCTTCACACCACGGAACTCGTATCTGTTACGACGATCCACGCTCGTTTGCACACGCCTCTTATCACGACGCACATACTATCACTTACACTTAATCTTCTTCTTATTATTCTTATTCTTTTTCTTCTTCATCACATTCAAGGTCGTATATACTACTGCTGCGTTAACCTACGGTAAATCCTTTTTCGGATATTCGACGAGATTCGTCTCTCTTTTCTTCACGACTCTCCTCCTCTCCGTCACTTGCTACTTTCCTTACGCGCGAGCACTGTTTAAGCGTTTACAACGAAAAAGAAATGAAAAGAAAAAAAAATAGAAAGAGAATATTCACCGCACGGATTCGTAGTACACTGCTGCTCTCTTTCACTTGCACGAGAGGGAACACTTCTACGTTATATACGAGGCCAGTAAAGGACATATACGAACTCTCCCATATACAAAGATCGCGACGAACGAACGAACGAGCGAGAGAGGGAGAGAATATCGTCCGAACGATATCTTCGCGTGGTACGAAAAAAGCAAATGGTATCAACAAGAACCTACGAACACCCACTTATTTGTTAACCTCAAACGATCTTCTCGTCTCTCTCTCTCTCTCTCTCTCTCTCTCTCTCTCTCTCTCTCTCTTTCTCTGCCTCTTTTTCTTTTTACATCGTCTTAAAAACTCGTGCCGTGTAGTATTATCCGATTAATTGGTAACGAAGAGAAAAGAACATAAATATATTATATATCGTTACGGTGCCCTTGAATAATGAACACGTCGAAGCGGTAAGGAAGAAGAAAAATAAATGGGGAGATAAAAGAGACGGAGAAACGGAGAGAGAGAGAGAGAGAGAGAGAGAGAGAGAGAGAGAGAGAGAGAGAGAGAGAGAGAGAGAGAGAGAGAGAGAGAGAGAAGTTAACAGAAAAAATCGTCGACAATAATCACCTCACGCGACACCGAACGTGAAAACGCGGACTGCCAAGACTAGATCTGTGTTCTCGCGTTTATCGACAGCACACCGCCATTACGCGCACGGTGAGCATCGCGTTCGAAAAGCCTCGTGATTGGCTCGGCACAAAGCCACAGGCGGCGGGCGAGGTCCACGGGCGTGCGCACTCTACGTTTCTTTTCCCCCTCTTAGCCACCGCGCCAACAGCCAATTCCTTGCCTCCGCATCGAAAGCCCCCTCTGCTCCGCCAATCAACGAAGCGCTGAACCGCCACGCAACGCCACCACTTTTTCATCTTCCTTTTCTTCTTCCTCTTCTTCCTTTTCTTCCTCTTCTTCTTCTTCTACTACCATACGTTTACCAACGAACCTATTTTTCGATCGTCGTATTACCTTGCCGATATCTACTCGATAAAATGAAATTACGAAATGTTTCACTGTTTCACAACATTACTTTTAACATAAGTCTATCTTCTTCATTTATATATATATATATATATATATATATATATATATATATTTTTTTTTTTTATATCACTTAGTTTATCTTTTGGTTATATATGTCTACCATACATTTCCATACTCTCCCTATCGAAAGATTTATATTTAACTTACGCAACGTTATATATATATATATATTTATATCTATGTCCGTTATACATATATATAACATAACTAATACGGTAAATAAAGAGTTATGTATGTACCCGTATTAGTTAAGTTATATATCTCTATAGTGGTATAAGGTGAAAGAAATAACTAACGTAAGCATCCGAACGTGATGACGACGATGATGATGATGGTGGTAATGGTGTGCGGGGGGACCGAGGGTATCTTTCGTCGGCCTGTTACGTACGTTGCCGAAGATGCACGAGCGGGTGCGCGTTACACCAGTCGCCAGTGACGCAATCCTTGTATGATCAGTGTGATAAAGATAGACTGGCAGATGGAGAGAGAGAGAGAGAGAGAGAGAGAGAGAGAGAGAGAGAGAGAGAGAGAGAGAGAGAGAGTGAAGGGAGAATAACGTAGAGAAAAAAGAGAGAAAGATAGAAAGAAAAGAAAAGAAGAAGAATAAGAAAGATAATACACGTCTAACGTAGAACGAAAGGGTACGTGTTGAATTTATATGTATAACATTGGTCTTTGACTTCGAAAAATAACTATTTCTTGGTTTTTTTAAATTTCTTTTTCTACTTTTTTTTTTCATATTACACCCGCGTACGCATCCAACACGTGCAATAATTTGTCGAAACGTTTCCTCGAGACCATTGAATATTTTCTATTTCTCTTTTTTATTCATTCATTTATTTCCTTTCTCTTCCCTTTTTCCCCTCCTCCACCGTCGTAAAAATTATCGATGACATTACGTACGGCCGTAAAAATGGTTGTCCCGTCGGTGTTCGAGAGCGTTCCGGAGGCACAAACAAACACACGTAGGATATTGTAGTACGTGTACGTCACATTTTCTATCCATTTATCTACCTACCTACCTACCTAACTATCCATTCATGCATTCATCCATCCATTTATCAATCTATCTACCTATCTTATCCACCCTCACCTTTACGACGAGCTTTAAGGCACGAGCGCTTCGTTCGTGCTGTTTTGACGCGATTTAAAAACACGATTGTTCCAGTCGAGGTATAAAAAGATCGACGAGGAGAGAGAGAGAGAGAGAGAGAGAGAGAGAGAGAGAGAGAGAGAGAGAGAACGAGTCGGCAAGCGATGAACCGTGGAGGGGAGTATTAAGACTAAGAGAGTGATGGGACAGGGACGTGAGGAGGGTAGTGTATCGCCGTTCTTCTTCTCGCGAGAAGACAAATAAATAAATAAAGAAAAAAAAAAGAAATACAATGATACGGAACGAAACGAAATTATATTGAAGTGAAGATAGAAAGAATAAAAGAAACCGCTTTGACCGAGAAGACGCGCGCGCGCGCGCGCGTGTGTGTGTGTGTGTGTGAAATCCAATTGGTAGAAAAAAAATGATCCATAAACTGAATCTGCAATAGTAAATGAAGATATATAATATTCATCGAATTGAATAATTGAAAATATAATACTGAAAAAAATAGTTAAGAAAGGAAGATTAATTGAATTTGAAATTTTGTTATTTAATAAATAATGACGTGATAGAGTAATTGTTATTCCTGATGCAATTAAAATAATTGAATTTAATAATGGGATATCATAAGGATTAAATATTAAAATATTTTTTGGAGGTCATAATATGCCAATTTCAATTCTAGGAGATAGAGATATATGAAAATAAGCTCAAAATATTGAAATAAAAAGAATTTCTGATGTAATAAATAAAATTATTCTTGTTTTTAAATTTTTAATAATATTTGATGTATGTATTCCTTGAAATGTTCTTTCTCGAGTAATATCACGTCATCATTGTCCAAGTGACAATGTAATTAGAATAAATGAAATAATTAATAAATTAAAATTTATAAAATAGAATCATTTAATTATTCTAATTGCTAATAAAAGTGAATTAATTGATAAAATTAAAGGTCAAGGTCTGACTCTTACTATATGATATGGATGATTTGATTTGTTCATTATAATTCATTAGAATAAAGTGAAATTACTGTTATAAATACATAAGATTGAATAATTGATACAGCTAATTCTAATGTAAATAAAAGAATTTGAGATAAAATTAAGAATGAAATTAAATTAAGATTTAAAATTTGTCCTGTAGATCCTAAAAGACGTAATAATAAATGTCCAGCAATTATATTTGCTGATAAACGAATTGCTAATGTTAATGGTCGAATAAAATTTCTGATTGTTTCAATAAGAACTATAAAAATTATTAATGTTGATGGAGTATTTAAAGATACTAAATGAGCAAATGAAAGTTTTGTTATTTTTAATCAATAAAATAATATAATTCTTAATCAAATTAAAAGAGAAAGAGGTAAAGTAATTGATATATGACTCGTTGATGTAAAAATATATGGAAATAATCCTGTGAAGTTAATAGTTAATAAGATTGACAAGATAGAAAGGAATATAAATACGTTATTATAATTATTTTTTTTTAAATTACTAAATTCTTTTAGGATAAAATTATATAATGTATTTCAAAAAATAAATGTTTTTGATTTTTTTATTCAATATATATTAGGAAAAAATAATATTGGAATAATAATTCTTAATCAATTTAATGAATAATTTATAGATGAATGTGGATCAAAAATTGAGAATAAATTTCTTATCAATTAAATTTTTTGTTAATAATAAATTTATTAAAATATTTTATTTCAATTGGATTTTTTTTTTAATGAAAAATTTAATTTGCTTAAAATTGTAAATAAAGTAATAGTAATAAAAAAGTAAAGAAAGAATCATTTTATTGGTCTAAGTTGTGGAATTAAAAGATATTAAAGTAATTAATAATTTTTAAATGACATTTAAATATTATAAATTTAACATCTTTTATGTATGATTTTGAAATAAATAAATAAATAAGTAAATAAATAGGAATCATTAAGGGTTAATTATTAGTAACCATTAAAAGTTTAAGAGACTTTTACTTCTTTAAAGTTTCTTAATGATTTAAAATAAAATTTATAATTTAATTTATGTTTTTAATTCAGTTTATAAATAAATTTATGGATGTTGATTCAATTATAATTGGTATATATCTATGATTTATACCACAGATTTCTGAACATTGTCCAAAAAAGATTCCTGGACGAATTATATAAATAAAAGCTTGATTTATTCGTCCGGGTGTAGCATCAACTTTAATTCCTAAGGCTGGGATTGCTCGTGAATGAATAACATCTCTTGATGTTGTTAAAATTCGAATAGGAACATTATAAGGTATAATTAAACGATTATCTACATCTAATAATCGAAATTGTGAAATATTATTTTTTTTTTATAGGGATTATATATGATTCAAATCTAATATTTATATAATCTGAAAATTCATAATGTCAATATCATTGATGACCAATAGCTCTTTAATAGTTAAATCAGGTGAAAATATTTCTTCTGTTATATAAAGAATTTTTAAAGAAGGGATAGCAATAAGAAAAAGAATTAATATTGGTGTAATTGTTCAAATTGTTTCAATAAAATGTTCATTAATTATGAATCGATTAGTAATTTTATTTATAATAAGAAAAATAAATGTATAAGAAATTAAAGTTGTAATTAAAATTAATATTAATATTGAGTAATCATAAAAAAAAATTAATTGATTTATATTAGGTGTATTGGAATCTTGAATATAAAGATTTAATCGAATGAATGTAAAGATTTTAAGTAGTTTATTTAATGAAAAACCAAAAAATAAAGGGAATCAATGAATAATAAATCCTGCAATAATAGCAAATAATACTGCTCCTATTGATAAAACATAATGAAAATGACCAATTACGTAATATGTATCATGTAGTATAATATCTAATGAAGAATTAGAAAGAATAATTCCTGTTAATCCTCCTAATGTAAAAAGAAAAATAAATCCTATTCTTCAAATTATTTATGGTGAAAATTGAATTTTTGATCCATTAATTGTAGCTAATCAACTAAATACCTTAATTCCTGTTGGAATTGCAATAATTATAGTTGCTGATGTAAAATAAGCTCGTGTATCAATATCTAAACCAACGGTAAATATATGATGAGCTCAAACAATAAATCCTAATATTCCAATAGCAATTATTGCATAAATTATTCCTAATGATCCAAAAATTTCTTTTTTTCCTCTTTCATTAGTAATAATATGAGAAATTAATCCAAAGCCTGGAAGAATAAGAATATAAACTTCAGGATGACCAAAAAATCAAAATAAATGATAAAGAATAGGATCTCCTCCTCCAGTTGGATGAAAAAATGTTGTATTAAAATTTCGATCCGTTAATAGTATAGTAATAGCATCAGCTAATACAGGTAGCGATAAGAGAAGAAGAATTGCGGTAATTAAAACTGATCATGTAAATAATGGTAAAAAATTTAATGAATGAGTTTTTGTATGTATATTTAAAATTGTAACAATAAAATTAATTGATCCTATAATTGATGAAACTCCTGCAATATGAATAGAAAAAATTCCTAAATCAACAGAAGGAGAATTATGACCTATAATGGATGATAATGGTGGATAAAGAGTTCATCCAGTTCCTACACCTCTTCCAATAAAATTTCTTAAGATAAGTGAAAATAAAGATGGAGGAAGAAGTCAGAATCTTATATTATTTATTCGTGGAAATGCTATATCAGGGACTCCTAATGTTAATGGAACTAATCAATTTCCAAATCCTCCAATTATAAAGGGTATAACTATAAAAAGAATTATAATAAATGCATGAGCAGTAATAATTGAATTATAAATTTGATCATTATTAATTGATGCTCCTGGTGAACTTAATTCTAATCGAATAATTATTCTTATTGATGCTCCTAATGTACCTGCTCATAAAGCAACAATAAAATATAGTGTTCCAATGTCTTTATGATTTGTTGAATATAATCATTTTGTCAAATGTTTTAATAGTTTAAGAAAAAATTTTAAATTGCAAATTTAAAGATAATTTAATAAAATTTTAAGATTTATAAAATTGTTCATTTATATATTTAACTTTGAAGGTTAAGTGATTTAATTATCATAAAATCTTAACTTTTAATTTATTAATGAAAATATAATAAAAATGAAAGATAATGATATAAATCTTAATGAAATTAATGTATAAAAATTAAATTTTAAATTTAATATATTAGTAAGATAAAATTTTGTTTTTATTGTACTAAATATATTTGATTCAATAATGATATTTATATAAAAAATTAATGTAAAAATAGATATTATTATAAAAAGAAATGAAGTTGAAAATGATAATCCTTCAATTATAATTTTGATTGCATCAATTTTTATAATAAAAGTTAAAAAAGGTGGTAGAGCTCTAATAATTAAAAAATTTAGTGATAAAAAGAATTAAATTCTTTATAATTAAAATTTTGAAATTTAATAAAATTTATAAATGTATTAATTTTAAATTTATTTAAGAATAAACATAAAGATAATATTGAAATTGTATAAAAAAAAAATAAATTAAAAATATTGAAATATCAAAAATAATAATAAAAATTATTCATCTTAAATGATTAAGAGAGGAGTATGATAAGATTATTTTTATATTATTTTCATTAATACATATAATTGTTGAAAATATTGATGATATAATTGCTAAAAAAATATTTAAAAATTTCAAAAATTTATCATTAATATTATTTAAAAATATATTTAATAATAATAATGGAATAAATTTTTGTATTGTTGAAATAATAAAAATTATCTATCAATTTAAATTTATATTAATTAAAGGTGGTCAATAAAAAAAAGGAAATAATCCAATTTTTAGTGAAAAAGTTATAATTAAAACAAAGTTAGGTCATTCTAAATTATTAAATAAATTATTTTTAAAAATTTATAAGAAAATTATTATTAATCATGAAATTGATTGAATTAAAAAGAAATTAAAAGATGATTTAAAATTTTTTGAATATAGTGCATTTATAGAAATTAATGTTAAGGTGTTAATTTCTATTAATAATCATAAATGAATAAAATTAGTTAGAAAAACAGATATAATTGATAAAATTATTATAAAAAATGATATTATATAAATAAGAATATTTGAAGTTAGGCTATTTTTATTATTAAATATTAAATATGAATTATTCCTTTATGTATGTATATATATATATATATATTTTAATGTAATTAAGCATAAAAGCTTTTAAGGCTTTAAGTGATAAAAATATTATCAAATATAAAAAATAGAAGGAGAAGGAGAAAGGAAGGAGAGGAGAGGTAGAAGATAGAAAATAAAATATATAAAATAATTACTTAATTATATTTTTAAGGTATCAACCTACTAGCTTAATTTAGCTGATTTATATTAAATAAAAAGAAGAAATTAGATAGATAGATAGATAGATAGATATTTTATTCTTCCCCTTGGGGTTTGAAGGCGCTTTTCCGAGGAGCGTACCCAAACCTCTTACAATCCTTTTACAATCCCCTCCTCACCCCCCCTTGCCTCCACAACCATGACCATATTTACAACCACTTACATCTATCTAAATCTACTTTATGACTAACTTAAAACTATCTTACTTACTAGTCGACTTAATATAATCTATTAGTCAAATAACAACTTAACCTAATTTAACAATTAATAATTTTATCGCTAAACTAAATTTACCATCCTAGAGAGAGAGAGAGCTCTAGTTCCCTGACCATGGGCTTCCGGTTCCACACACATGCATACATTCACCTCCTCTCCGATTCACACTCCCATTCTTCCCTTCCCCCGTTCTCCCTCGTCCTTTCCTCCCCTCTCTTCTTTTCCAGCTCCCTCATCCACCACTCACCTTCCCCTCCTTGCTCCAACACCTCCCTCATTTTCCCCCACCAGCTTTCCCCATCCTCATTTATCCTACATTCTCCCAACACATGCTCCCACGTTTCCTCACCCTCCCCACACATCCTACACCTCCTCTTCTCCTCCCCCTCCCAGTACCTTGCCCCTCTCATCTCATTATTCATCCTAAATCTCACCACCCTCCTCCACCTACTCTCCCCCATCCCTTCCTCAGATACCCAGGCACCTCTTCTCCTCTCACCTCCTTATACCACCTATTATACCTCCCCCCTCTAATCCTTTCCTCTCTTTCCTCCCTCTGCAACTCCCTGTCCCTTTGTTCCCATCCATCATACACTCCCTGCCCCTCCCTTCTCCTTTCCTCCATTTCCTTTATATCCCTGCCCCTCTCTTCCCAGAATTCCCTTCTCTCCTCTTCCCATCCCGATAACCCCTTTCCCTCCGCTATCCTCCTCTTCATTTCCTCCCAGCATTTTCTCGCCAGTACCCCACCCCTTCCCTCCTCCAATTTCCTCTCAAAATTCACCGCCCTTCTCCCAGTCCCTATCCTAAATTTGTCCTTTTTTATCTCCTCCCTTATCAAATAACCCGGAGTACACCAGTCTACCCCCAGTGTCCACCTTATCCACCTCTCCTGCATCGCTTCCACTTCCTTCCGCTCCCTCCACCCCCATATCTCCGCTCCATACTCCATCACCGTCCCTACCAATCTCTCATACAGCCATATTCTCCTCTCCCAATCCCCTGCAAACCTTCTTTTCCCTATTCCCCAAACCTGCCTAACCAATGCCCCCGCCTTCCTGATTCTTTCCCTCACATGCGCCTCCTGATTCCCATTCCTTTGCATTCTATACCCTAAGTATGTGAATTCCCTCACCTCCTCGATTCTCTTTCCCTTCCATCTCCACTTCACCTCCGCTATTCTCCCCCCCCCCCTTTCTGAATCTCATCACCTTCGTCTTCTCCACATTCACCTCCAGCTTTTTCTTGTCTAGGATACCCTCCATCTTCCCCAGCATGTGCACCATCCCCTCCTCGCTTTCCGCCAACAACACCATGTCGTCCGCATACGCCAAACAGAACACCTTCTCCTCCCCCAGCTTTATTCCCCCCCATCCCCCTTTCCTTAGCTTTTCCTCTACATCCGCTATAACCAGATTGAAGAGACACGGACTCAACGGACATCCCTGCCTCACCCCCCTCGCCGTCCAAAAACTCTCCCCTACTCTCCCCCCCAACCTCACCTTACTCCTCGTCTCCCTGTAAATCTCCTCTACCCTCCTCCTTAGTCCCTCCCTCACCCCCCTTTCCCTCATCGCTTCAAACAGCACCTTCCTATCCACCGAGTCAAATGCAGCCTTTAGGTCCAGAAATGTAGCCACTACCCGCCCGCCCTTCCTTTCCAGCTGCCTATTCACTAAATAGTTTATCACATAAATGTTGTCCATCACTCCCATTCCCTTTCTGAACCCCGTTTGACTCGGTGGTACCATCCCCTTCCTCTCTACCTCCTCTCTTAACCTTTCTGTCAACACCCCAACATATACCTTGTAAATCGTCGGCATTAGCGTAACCCCTCTATACTCCTCCACCCTATCTCCCGCCAAAAGAAGAAATTAATAAATCATATATAATTTAGTAATGATAAATCTAAAATTTATATGATATATTCTATCAAAATAATCCTTTTTCAGAAACGATCATTAATAATTTTATTTTAAAATACTATGTCTGATTAAAGTAGTAAATTGTAAATTTATTTAAGAAAATAAAATTTTTCTAGTATTAAAACAAATGTTTTTTTTTATTTTATTTCATTAAAAAATTTAATAAATTTTAATTTAATTGTGAATAGAAAACTAGTTATTCATATTAAATGAATTTAATTGTGAGTAGAAAACGAGTAATTCATATTAAATGAATTTAATTGTGAGTAGTAAACTAGTTATCCATATTAAATGAATTTAATTGTGAGTAAGAACACTAGTTATTCATATCAAATGAATTTAATTGTGAATAGAGAACTAGTTATTTATATTAAATGAATTTAATTGTGAGTAAGAAAACTAGTTATTCAAATTAAATGAATTTAATTGTGAGTAAAAAACTAGTTATTCATATTAAATGAATTTAATTGTGAGTAAGAACACTAGTTATTCATATTAAATGAATGTAATTGTGAGTAAGAGCACTAGTTATTAAAATTAAATGAATTTAATTGTAAGAGAACTAGTTATTCATATTAAATGAATTTAATTGTGAGTAGAAAACGAGTTATTCATATTAAATGAATTTAATTGTGAGTAGAAAACTAGTTGTCCATATTAAATGAATTTAATTGTGAGTAAGAAAACTAGTTATTCATATTAAATAAAATTAAATGTGAGCAAGAACACTAGTTATTCAAATTAAATGAATTTAATTGTGAGTAAGAAAACTAGTTATTCGTATTAAATGAAGTTAATAGTGAGTAGAAAACTAGTTATTTCTATTAAATGAATTTAATTGTGAGTAAGAAAACTAGTTATTCAAATTAAATCAATTTAATTGTGAGTAAAAAAACTAGTTATTCAAATTAAATGAATTTAATTGTGAGTAAGAAAACTAGTTATTCAAATTAAATGAATTTAATTGTGAGTAAGAAAACTAGTTGTTCATATCAAATGAATTTAATTGTGAATAGAGAACTAGTTATATATATTAAATGAATTTAATTGTGAGTAAGAAAACTAGTTATTCAAGTTAAATGAATTTAATTGTGAGTAAGAGAACTAGTTATTCATATTAAATGAACTTAATTGTGAGTAAGAACTCCAGTAATTCAAATTAAATGAATTTAATTGTGAGTAAGAAAACTAGTTATTCATATCAAATGAATTTAAATGTGAATAGAGAACTAGTTATTAAATTAAATTAATTTAATTGTGAGTAAGGAAATTAGTTATTCAAATTAAATGAATTTAATTGTGAGTAAGAAAACTAGTTATTCAAGTTAAATGAATTTAATTATGAGTAAGAGAACTAGTTATTCATATTAAATGAACTTAATTGTGAGTAAGAACTCCAGTAATTCAAATTAAATGAATTTAATTGTGACTAAGAACACTAGTTATTCAGATTAAATGAATTTAATTGTGAGTAAGAAAACTAGTTATTCATATAAAATGAACTTAATCGTAAGTAGAAAACTAGTTATTTCTATTAAATGAATTTAATTGTGAGTAAGAAAACTAGTTGTTCAAATTAAATGAATTTAATTGTGAGTAAGAAAACTAGTTATTCGTATTAAATGAACTTAATCGTGAGTAGAAAACTAGGTATATCTATTAAATGAATTTAATTGTGAGTAAGAAAACTAGTTATTCAAATTAAATCAATTTAATTGTGAGTAAAAAAACTAGTTATTCAAATTAAATGAATTTAATTGTGAGTAAGAAAACTAGGTATTCAAATTAAATGAATTTAATTGTGAGTAAGAAAACTAGTTGTTCATATCAAATGAATTTAATTGTGAATAGAGAACTAGTTATATATATTAAATGAATTTAATTGTAAGAAAACTGGTTATTCAAATTAAATGAATTTAATTGTGAGTAAGAAAACTAGTTATTCAAATTAAATGAATTTAATTGTGAGTAAGAAAACTAGTTATTCATATTAAATGAAATTAAATGTGAGCAAGAACACTAGTTATTCAAATTAAAGGAATTTAATTGTAAGTAAGAAAACTAGTTATCCAAATTAAATGAATTTAATTGTGAGTAAGAAAACTAGTTATTCCAATTAAATGAATTTAATTGTGAGTAAGAAAACTTGTTATTCATATTAAATTAACTTAATTGTGAGTAAGAAAACTAGTTATTCAAATTAAATGAATTTAATTGTGAGTAACAAAACTAGTTATTCAAATTAAATGAATTTAATTGTGAGTAAGAAAACTAGTTATTCAAATTAAATGAATTTAATTGTGAGTAAGAAAACTAGTTATTCAAGTTAAATGAATTTAATTGTGAGTAAGAAAACTAGTTATTCATATTAAATGAAATTAATTGTGAGTAAGAACACTAGTTATTCAAATTAAATGAATTTAATTGTGAGTAAGAAAACTAGTTATTCCAATTAAATGAATTTAATTGTGAGTAAGAAAACTTGTTATTCATATTAAATTAACTTAATTGTGAGTAAGAAAACTAGTTATTCAAATTAAATGAATTTAATTGTGAGTAACAAAACTAGTTATTCAAATTAAATGAATTTAATTGTGAGTAAGAAAACTAGTTATTCAAATTAAATGAATTTAATTGTGAGTAAGAAAACTAGTTATTCAAGTTAAATGAATTTAATTGTGAGTAAGAAAACTAGTTATTCATATTAAATGAAATTAATTGTGAGTAAGAACACTAGTTATTCCAATTAAATGAATTTAATTGTGAGTAAGAAAACTTGTTATTCATATTAAATTAACTTAATTGTGAGTAAGAAAACTAGTTATTCAAATTAAATGAATTTAATTGTGAGTAACAAAACTAGTTATTCAAATTAAATGAATTTAATTGTGAGTAAGAACACTAGTTATTCAAATTAAATGAATTTAATTGTGAGTAAGAAAACTAGTTATTCAAATTAAATGAATTTAATTCTGAGTAAGAAAACTAGTTATTTCTATTAAATGAATTTAATTGTGAGTAAGAAAACTAGTTATTCGTATTAAATGAACTTAATCGTGAGTAGAAAACTAGGTATATCTATTAAATGAATTTAATTGTGAGTAAGAAAACTAGTTGTTCAGATTAAATGAATTTAATTGTGAGAAAGAAAACTAGTTATTCATATTAAATGATCTTAATTGTGAGTAGAAAACTAGTTATTTCTATTAAATGAATTTAATTGTGAGTAAGAAAACTAGTTATTCAAATTAAATGAATTTAATTCTGAGTAAGAAAACTAGTTATTCAAGTTAAATGAAATTAAATGTGAGTAAGAACACTAGTTATTCAAATTAAATGAAGTTAATTGTGAGTAAGAAAACTAGTTATTCATATCATATGAATTTAATTGTGAATAGAGAACTAGTTATATATATTAAATTAATTTAATTGTGAGTAAGAAAACTAGTTATTCAAATTAAAAGAATTTAATTGTGAGTAAGAAAACTAGTTATTCAAATTAAATGAATTTAATTCTGAGTAAGAAAACTAGTTATTCAAGTTAAATGATCTTAATTGTGAGTAGAAAACTAGTTATTTCTATTAAATGAATTTAATTGTGAGAAAGAAAACTAGTTATTCATATTAAATGATCTTAATTGTGAGTAGAAAACTAGTTATTTCTATTAAATGAATTTAATTGTGAGTAAGAAAACTACTTATTCAAATTAAATGATTTTAATTGTGAGTAAGAAACCTTGTTATTCATATTAAATGATCTTAATTGTGAGTAGAAAACAAGTTATTTATATTAAATTAATTTAATTGTGAGTAAGAAAACTAGTTATTCATATTAAATGAATTTAATTTTGAGTAAGAAAACTAGTTATTCATATTAAATGTATTTAATTGTGAGTAAGAACACTAGTTATTCAAATTAAATGAATTTAATTGTGAGTAAGAAAACTAGTTATTCATATTAAATGATCTTAATTGTGAGTAGAAAACAAGTTATTTATATTAAATTAATTTAATTGTGAGTAAGAAAACTAGTTATTCAAATTAAATGAATTTAATTGTGAGTAAGAAAACTAGTTATTCATATTAAATGAATTTAATTGTGAGTATGGAAACTAGTTATTCAAATTAAATGAATTTAATTCTGAGTAAGAAAACTAGTTATTCAAATTAAATGAATTTAATTGTGAGTAAGAAAACTAGTTATTCATATTAAATGAACTTAATTGTGATTAGGAAACTAGTTATTCATATTAAATGAATTTAATTGTGAGTAAGGAAACTAGTTATTCAAATTAAATGAATTGAATTGTGAGTAAGAAAAGTAGTTATTCAAATTAAATGAATTTAATTGTGAGTAAGAAAACTAGTTATTCAAATTAAATGAATTTAATTCTGAGTAAGAAAACTAGTTATTTCTATTAAATGAATTTAATTGTGAGTAAGAAAACTAGTTATTCGTATTAAATGAACTTAATCGTGAGTAGAAAACTAGGTATATCTATTAAATGAATTTAATTGTGAGTAAGAAAACTAGTTGTTCAGATTAAATGAATTTAATTGTGAGAAAGAAAACTAGTTATTCATATTAAATGATCTTAATTGTGAGTAGAAAACTAGTTATTTCTATTAAATGAATTTAATTGTGAGTAAGAAAACTAGTTATTCAAATTAAATGAATTTAATTCTGAGTAAGAAAACTAGTTATTCAAGTTAAATGAAATTAAATGTGAGTAAGAACACTAGTTATTCAAATTAAATGAAGTTAATTGTGAGTAAGAAAACTAGTTATTCATATCATATGAATTTAATTGTGAATAGAGAACTAGTTATATATATTAAATTAATTTAATTGTGAGTAAGAAAACTAGTTATTCAAATTAAAAGAATTTAATTGTGAGTAAGAAAACTAGTTATTCAAATTAAATGAATTTAATTCTGAGTAAGAAAACTAGTTATTCAAGTTAAATGATCTTAATTGTGAGTAGAAAACTAGTTATTTCTATTAAATGAATTTAATTGTGAGAAAGAAAACTAGTTATTCATATTAAATGATCTTAATTGTGAGTAGAAAACTAGTTATTTCTATTAAATGAATTTAATTGTGAGTAAGAAAACTACTTATTCAAATTAAATGATTTTAATTGTGAGTAAGAAACCTTGTTATTCATATTAAATGATCTTAATTGTGAGTAGAAAACAAGTTATTTATATTAAATTAATTTAATTGTGAGTAAGAAAACTAGTTATTCATATTAAATGAATTTAATTTTGAGTAAGAAAACTAGTTATTCATATTAAATGTATTTAATTGTGAGTAAGAACACTAGTTATTCAAATTAAATGAATTTAATTGTGAGTAAGAAAACTAGTTATTCATATTAAATGATCTTAATTGTGAGTAGAAAACAAGTTATTTATATTAAATTAATTTAATTGTGAGTAAGAAAACTAGTTATTCAAATTAAATGAATTTAATTGTGAGTAAGAAAACTAGTTATTCATATTAAATGAATTTAATTGTGAGTAAGGAAACTAGTTATTCAAATTAAATGAATTTAATTGTGAGTAAGAAAACTAGTTATTCAAATTAAATGAATTTAATTGTGAGTAAGAAAACTAGTTATTCATATTAAATGAACTTAATTGTGATTAGGAAACTAGTTATTCATATTAAATGAATTTAATTGTGAGTAAGGAAACTAGTTATTCAAATTAAATGAATTGAATTGTGAGTAAGAAAAGTAGTTATTCAAATTAAATGAATTTAATTGTGAGTAAGAAAACTAGTTATTCAAATTAAATGAATTTAATTGTGAGTAAGAAAACTAGTTATTCAAATTAAATGAATTTAATTCTGAGTAAGAAAACTAGTTATTCAAGTTAAATGATCTTAATTGTGAGTAGAAAACTAGTTATTTCTATTAAATGAATTTAATTGTGAGAAAGAAAACTAGTTATTCATATTAAATGATCTTAATTGTGAGTAGAAAACTAGTTATTTCTATAAAATGAATTTAATTGTGAGTAAGAAAACTACTTATTCAAATTAAATGATTTTAATTGTGAGTAAGAAAACTTGTTATTCATATTAAATGATCTTAATTGTGAGTAGAAAACAAGTTATTTATATTAAATTAATTTAATTGTGAGTAAGAAAACTAGTTATTCATATTAAATGAATTTAATTTTGAGTAAGAAAACTAGTTATTCATATTAAATGTATTTAATTGTGAGTAAGAACACTAGTTATTCAAATTAAATGAATTTAATTGTGAGTAAGAAAACTAGTTATTCATATTAAATGATCTTAATTGTGAGTAGAAAACTAGTTATTTCTATTAAATGAATTTAATTGTGAGTAAGAAAACTAGTTATTCAAATTAAATGAATTTAATTGTGAGTAAGAAAACTAGTTATTCATATCAAATGAATTTCATTTTGAGTAAGAAAACTAGTTATTCAAATTAAATGAATTTAATTGTGAGTAAGAACACTAGTTATTCATATTAAATGAATTTAATTGTGAGTAAGAACACTAGTTATTCAAATTAAATGAATTTAATTGTGAGTAAGAACACTAGTTATTCTAATTAAATGAATTTAATTGTGAGTAAGAAAACTAGTTATTCATATTAAATGAATTTAATTTTGAGTAAGAAAACTAGTTATTCATATTAAATGTATTTAATTGTGAGTAAGAACACTAGTTATTCAAATTAAATGAATTTAATTGTGAGTAAGAAAACTAGTTATTCATATTAAATGATCTTAATTGTGAGTAGAAAACTAGTTATTTCTATTAAATGAATTTAATTGTGAGTAAGAAAACTAGTTATTCATATTAAATGAATTTCATTTTGAGTAAGAAAACTAGTTATTCAAATTAAATGAATTTAATTGTGAGTAAGAACACTAGTTATTCAAATTAAATGAATTTAATTGTGAGTAAGAAAACTAGTTATTCAAATTAAATGAATTTAATTTTGAGTAAGAAAACTAGTTATTCAAATTAAATGAATTTAATTGTGAGTAAGAAAACTAGTTATTCATATTAAATGATCTTAATTGTGAGTAGAAAACTAGTTATTTCTATTAAATGAATTTAATTGTGAGTAAGAAAACTACTTATTCAAATTAAATGATTTTAATTGTGAGTAAGAAAACTAGTTATTCAAATTAAATGAATTTAATTGTGAGTAAGAAAACTAGTTATTCAAATTAAATGAATTTAATTGTGAGTAAGAAAACTAGTTATTCAAATTAAATGAATTTAATTGTGAGTAAGAAAACTAGTTATTCATATTAAATGAACTTAATTGTGAGTAGGAAACTAGTTATTCTTATTAAATGAATTTAATTGTGAGTAAGAACATTAGTTATTCAAATTAAATGAATTTAATTGTGAGTAAGAAAACTAGTTATTCATATTAAATAATATTTTTTTGTAATATTTTTTTTTTTTTTTTTTTTTTATAAAAATAAAATGTGAAATTATTAATTAATAATTAATTAATTGAATTATAAAATGAATATTTTAAAATTTATTTAATCAAAATTTTTTTTTTATAAAAATTAAAATTAAAAAAAAATTGAAATATTAAAATTATAATTAATAATATATATATATATACATGTATATATATATATATATATATATATATATATATATATATATATATATGTATATATAGGATTGGGAGAGGAGAATATGGCTGTATGAGAGATTGGTAGGGACGGTGATGGAGTATGGAGCGGAGATATGGGGGTGGAGGGAGCGGAAGGAAGTGGAAGCGATGCAGGAGAGGTGGATAAGGTGGACACTGGGGGTAGACTGGTGTACTCCGGGTTATTTAATAAGGGAGGAGATAAAAAAGGACAAATTTAGGATAGGGACTGGGAGGAGGGCGGTGAATTTTGAGAGGAAATTGGAGGAGGGAAGGGGTGGGGTACTGGCGAGAAAATGCTGGGAGGAAATGAAGAGGAGGATAGCGGAGGGAAAGGGGTTATCGGGATGGGAAGAGGAGAGAAGGGAATTCTGGGAAGAGAGGGGCAGGGATATAAAGGAAATGGAGGAAAGGAGAAGGGAGGGGCAGGGAGTGTATGATGGATGGGAACAAAGGGACAAGGAGTTGCAGAGGGAGGAAAGAGAGGAAAGGATTAGAGGGGGGAGGTATAATAGGTGGTATAAGGAGGTGAGAGGAGAAGAGGTGCCTGGGTATCTGAGGAAGGGATGGGGGGAGAGTAGGTGGAGGAGGGTGGTGAGATTTAGGATGAATAATGAGATGAGAGGGGCAAGGTACTGGGAGGGGGAGGAGAAGAGGAGGTGTAGGATGTGTGGGGAGGGTGAGGAAACGTGGGAGCATGTGTTGGGAGAATGTAGGATAAATGAGGATGGGGAAAGCTGGTGGGGGAAAATGAGGGAGGTGTTGGAGCAAGGAGGGGAAGGTGAGTGGTGGATGAGGGAGCTGGAAAAGAAGAGAGGGGAGGAAAGGACGAGGGAGAACGGGGGAAGGGAAGAATGGGAGTGTGAATCGGAGAGGAGGTGAATGTATGCATGTGTGTGGAACCGGAAGCCCATGGTCAGGGAACTAGAGCTCTCTCTCTCTCTAGGATGGTAAATTTAGTTTAGCGATAAAATTATTAGTTGTTAAATTAGGTTAAGTTGTTATTTGACTAATAGATTATATTAAGTCGACTAGTAAGTAAGATAGTTTTAAGTTAGTCATAAAGCAGATTTAGATAGATGTAAGTGGTTGTAAATATGGTCATGGTTGTGGAGGCAAGGGGGGGTGAGGAGGAGATTGTAAAAGGATTGTAAGAGGTTTGGGTACGCTCCTCGGAAAAGCGCCTTCAAACCCCAAGGGGAAGAATAAAATATCTATCTATCTATCTATCTATATATGTATATATATATATATATATATATATATATATATATATATAAAATAATTATTTTATTGACAATATTTTCCTAATATTTTATATCCACTAAGATTCAGTGTTAGTGTATACATTTTTAATGATGCGATCTTTATACCTATATATATATATTAGTTAATATAGGGGGTTTATATAATATATTTTATTTAATGAAAAAGTTTTTATAAAAATTAAAAATTGAAATAAGGTACAAAATTTATTTGTAGTATACAAAATCTGAGGTTGTATACTGTTTTAAATTGAAATAAGGTAAAAAAGTTATTTGTTCTATTTTATTTTGTTTTTATAAAAATTTAATTTTTTTTAGAAATTAATTAAATTTTATTAATAATAAATAATTTAAATTTAAATAATAAGATTTTAATGTAATATTTATATTTTATAAAATTTAATGAAAGTTAGAATAAGATAAGAATGATAAATATAGGAAAATTTAGTGCCAGCATCAGCGGTTAAACTAAATTTATAAATTAATTATAATTTTATTTAATAATAAATATAAAAAATTTTAGTTTTTATATATATTAATAATTATGGTGAAATATTATTAATTAAAAGAAAAATATTTTATTTTTTTTATATTAAAAAATTTTTGAAAAGACTAGGATTAGATACCCTATTATGTTAAATTAAAATAAATTGATAGAAGATATTAAATATTATATCATTAAATTTAAAAGATTTGGCGGTACTTATAAATTAGAGGAACCTGTATAGTAATTGATAATCCACGATGAGAATTACTTAAAATAAAATTTATGTATTGCTGTTTTTAATATTTAATTAATTTAAATATATAGAATTAATAATTATTAAATAATTCAAGTCAAAATATAGTTTTTTTAAGATTAATATGGGTTACATTTAATTTTATTAAATAAATTGAATTAAAAATTTTAAAATTTTTATGAAAATGGATTTAAAAGTAAATTTAATAAATTAATTAATTTGAAAAAAAATTAAGTATGTACAAATTGCCCGTCACTTTCAATAAAATGGAATAAGTCGTAAGAAAGTTTAGGTACCGGAAGGTGCTTATCGTAAATTTTTAAAAAATTTTAGTTTATATATAAAATTATTTATTTACACTAAATGGAATAATAATAATAATTGTTAAAATTTTAATTTATAGATTAAAATTTAAATTTATAATTTAAAACATTAATTAATAAGATATTTATAATTAAATTCAATAAATAAATAAATATAATTTGATAATAAATTTGTAAGTTAATTAAAGTAATATAAAAAATTTAAGTTATAGTAATAATTTAGAATAAATTTTTTTAATTTTAAAGGTAGTAATGAAAATGAATATTTTAAGAATTTAAAAAGTAGATTTAATTTATCGTACCTTTTGTATCAGGGTTAATTAAATAAAATATTTTAATAAAAATATATCTCGAATTTAAAATATTTAATTACAAATTTTAGTTAATGTAGAAAAGTTATTAATAATTTTTAATTAGAAGTTAAATGTTAATCGATTTTAAATATATCTAGTTTTTTTAGAATTAAATATAATTTAGCTTTTTAATTTATATTAATAAATTAAATTATTTAAATATGATATTAAAAAGTAAATATTTTTGGGATAATCTAGAAATATAGTAAATAATGTAATTAATTTTAATTTATAAATATTCATAAAATTTAAATTAAAAAAAAAAACTGTTATAATTCATAATAATATAATTTAAATTTAAAATTGTATTTTTATTAATATAAAAAAAATTATTTTATAATTAAATGATAGATATAATGATTAAATTAATAAATTAGTTATTGTAAAAAATTAATTTTTTAAATAGAATTTATTTTAAGGAATTCGACAAAAATTATAGTATTAATTATTTTTCATTTAAATTATTTAATATTATATATATATTCACCTGTTTATCAAAAACATGTCTTATTGAAATTAATAATATGTCTATTCTGCCCATTGAATTATTATTTAAAAGGCTGCAGTATACTGTCTGTACAAAGGTAGCATAATCAATTGTTTCTTAATTGGAAACTAGTATGAAAGAATGGATGAAATATAATTTGTCTCAAAATAAAATTATTGAATTTAAATTGAGAGTTAAAATGCTTTTATTTCATTATGAGACGATAAGACCCTATAGAATTTAATAAATTTTATTTATTACAGATATTATATTTTAAAATATTTAATAAATATTTATATTTTATTGGGAGGATATTTAAATTAATTTAACTTTAAAAATTTATAAACATAAATTAATGAATATTTGATTATTATTATAATTATTAGAATAAATTACCTTAGGGACAACAACGTAATAAGTTTGGAGAGTTCATATTGATAAAATTGTTTGCGACCTCGATGTTGAATTATGATAAAAATTAAATGGAGAAATTTAAAATTTTAGTCTGTTCGACTATTAAAATCATACATGATTTGAGTTCAGATCGGTGTAAGCCAGATCGGTTTCTATCTATAATATAATAAATTATTTTATTGTACGGAAGGACTTAAAATATTACATATTTTTATTAAATTAATTAAATTTTAATTAATTAGATTGAATAAAAATAATATTAAATTAAATTTTAGAAGTATATTTATATTATACTAATTATTTATTAATTTAATTTTTAAATTATTAATAAAATATAAATTTTAATAATTTTAGCAAGAGATTTTATTTTTGTTTTTTTATGTTTATTAATTAAAATTATTGGAATATTAATTGGTGTTGCTTGTTTAACAGTATTAGAACGAAAATTATTAGGAAATATTCAAAATCGAAAAGGTTCGAATAAAGTTGGTCACTTAGGTATTATTCAACCTTTTTCTGATGCAATTAAGTTGCTTATAAAGGAAATAATAAGATTAATTAAGATTAATAAATTAATTTATTTATTAAGACCAATATTTGGTTTTTTTATATCAATAATATTATTAATTGGATTACCTATTAATGAAAATTTATTTTCTATAAATTTATTTATATTATATACATATATATATATATATATATATATATATATATATATATATAGATGTTTAAGTTTAGGTGTATATGTAATTGTTATAAGAGGATGATCTTCAAATTCTAATTATTCAATTTCAGGGGGAATTCGTTCAATTGCTCAATCATTATCTTATGAAGTTACAATATTTTTAGTTTTTCTTATTATATTTATATATGTTGAGAGATTAAGAGTTACTGATCTTTTTATTTATCAAGAAGAGAAATTAAGTTTTTTTTATGTAAATTTTGCTCTTTTCTTAATTTTATTTTTAAAAATAGTAGCTGAATTAAATCGTATACCATTTGATTTTATTGAAGGTGAATCAGAATTAGTTTCGGGTTTTAATATTGAATATATAAGGGGTGAATTTACATTAATTTTTTTAGGAGAATATTTAATGTTTTTAATTATAGGAATAATTTTCAGTGATATTTTTTGGATATGATTTTTCAAGATTAAAAAATTGTCTCTGTTTTAATATTTTCTATATTTATTATTTTTATTCGGGGTTGTTATCCTCGTATACGATTTGATAAATTAATATATTTTAGGATTAGTAATAATAAATTTATTAATAATTTTTATTTTGAAATATTATTTTTATTTATTTTATTAATTTATTATATTATTTATACAAAAAATATTTTAATATAAAGGAAAAAATTATATTGGCAGATTAGTGCATTCAATTTAGAATTTAATTAAGTAAATTTTAAAGTTTATATATAGTATTATTTCTTTAAGTTAATAGAAAATTTTTAGTTTCTAAATTATATTTTCAAAATATATGCTTTTATAGGTTATTAACTTTAATTTGATTTATTAATAATTAATATAAATCATAATTTATTTAGTCAGTTAATAGAAAAAAAAATTATAAAGTATAAAATTGAATAAATTTGTGTTAGTTCAATAAAAGGAGATTTAATTTCTATTCCTCCTAATCATGTTAATATACAAAAAGAAAGAATGCAAGGGGGGGCGCAAGCGTGCGGCAGCTTGATATGTAATGTATAAAATAAGAGAATAAGAAAGAAAAAAAACACATATTATATATATTATATAGACATATAAAGGTACATATGTATATATGTATATTATTAGGAAAATTTACTCGCGTCTTTTCGATTTTCAAGGGATTGCGAGCGAAAGATCGAAAGAGTTAGAAATAGAGAGAGAAAGAGAGAGAGAGAGAGAGAGAGAGAGAGAGAGAGAGAGAGAGAGAGAGAGAGAGAGAGAGAGAGAGAGAGAGAGAGTAAGAGCATTGTCGGTGGAGCAGATCGAAATACCAAGAATTAAAGAGTCAAATGATTAGGTCACGAAGAAACTAGTCGTGTTAATTAATTCGAGAATTTAAATGTGCCTTGTGTGTATGTGTGAATATGTATATACATATATATATATATATATATATATATAATACATATATACACATATGTGTGCCATGTATACGTGATTGATAGGACGCACACAAATACTTAGAAAAAATCTTATTTTCCAAACAATAAATTCATACATCTATATACATACGTCTACATATGTGTACAAGTTTCGAGAAACGATACTATATAGACACATCATTATAGATACCATTATAGAGGGGTTGAGGAAATTCGAGGAGTTGGAGGTTTCATATCTCCATCGAGAGGGGGAGGTTGGAGAGGGGAGGAAGCGGTGTCGCTCATAAAGAAAAGTGTTAAGACGCGATATTCGAAACAAATATTCCGTGAATTGTACTTTTTGTAAATCCGACACGGTGTAACTGCACGCGACGAACGAATCGTACGAATACGAACGAACACAAACGAATACGTACGAACGTACAAACGAATACACACGAGCATACACGAATCTAGGAACCAACGAGTGGGAACGAGCGAGCTCAGGGCAAACAAAGAAAGAGAAACATTACGCTCGGCGGGCGTGCAGTCAGGGCCAGTGACCTTAACTTCGCTCCTCTTGCTTCTCCACGTACTCATCGATACTTCACACTGTCTCTCTCTCTCTCTCTCTCTCTCTCTCTCTCTCTCTCTCTCTCTCTCTCTCTCTCTCTCTCTCTCTCTCTCTCTGTCTATTTCATGATCGTTTCGATCAGTGGTCAAGTGGATCGTCGAGAGTATTACCTATCTACTCGCGAGAAAGTTTACATAATTACCTTTTCTTTTCTTTTTATTTTCGTCTTTTATTCATATTTTTCTTTCTTTTTGTTTCTTTTCCTCATCATTAGCAATTTATGAATTTTCAGATCACGCGAGAAGCGGGTGGATTGGTAGAGAGGGCTCTATCGGGAGCGGAGGGTGGAACTGGGTGATCGAGAGATTGCGAGAGAGAGAGAGAGAGAGAGAGAGAGAGAGAGAGAGATAGAGAGAGACTAAATCGTTGGTGTTGTTAGTTATTCTCGTTGAGAGAATATCGCCCGATGAATATTTGGTCCCTTATTCTCTTCTCTTCTCTTCTCTATTCGCGAGTTACCGTCGTCGTCATTTCCTCTATCCACGATTCGTACTAAACGCCGGACGTTGACTACGAGGACGTCGAATTATATTCGACGTATTACACCACCAGCAGCATGACAGAGTGCGAGCGCGCACGTGTGTGTGTGTGTGTGTGTAAGAGAAACTTAGAATCAACAGGACGGAGATGGAAACGGACAGATAAACGAGTTAGACGTATAGGATGCGGTTAAAAGCTGCTACTAGAGCATGCTCGAGGACTCATTATCACGAAACGACGATGATCTTGATCGCTCAATCAGTGATTCTTCTTCCTTATGACAACGAGGATACGTTATATTATTCGCCACTTTTCTCTCTCTCCGTCCCTCGTCAGCGTCATTATCATTGTCGTCATCATTATCATTATCATTATTATTCTTATTCTTATTCTTATTATTATTCCGGCGACGCGTACGATATGGACGCGGCGATTGAAAACAGGGAAGAGGGAAGTGGCAAAAAAAAAGATGAAAAGAAAAGGAATCGTCTCGAGTATTTCTTCTTCGAAGGATTTCAAAGTGCATTAAAGGCCTTTTCTCATCGCGGTCGTTGTATGTGTGTTGGCATCTATAGACGAGCGCGACGATTGGTCAAAGGGAACAACTGTGCAAAGGATTCGTCGTTACCGTAAACAAAAATGAAAAAAGAGTAAAAAAGAACAAATAAAGGATAAAAAGAAAATAAAACATCTAAGAATGGAGAGTAACGATTGGAGTAATTTGATACGGAGGAATCGTTAGACAACAACGACAATGACAACGACGACGACGACGACGACGACAAAGCGACGACGACGACACGACGACGACGACGACGAGAACGACAATGATGACAAGGGGAGGGAGGAAAGGTTGCGTTACTGGCGTCGTCGAGGAGAAGAAAGAAAGGCGACCCGCCGACGCGTTTCGAGGAGCGAAATTCAACTAACGCGAAGCACGACTCGAGCCAGAGCGCTACGGATATAAACCCATCATCTCTCACCATACGTCCCCGCTGTCCATCCGTATCGTTCCCAACACAATCTCACGCTCATACATACATATCCGTACATAAGGTGTGTATATATATATATATATATATATATATATATGGATGTAAGTATGTAATATATGATATGTATAATGTATACATAATACGATTCTACGTGTTTTTACTAAACGTGCGTGTATATATATGATGTGATATGGATATTTTATAATAAGGATATATGTATAATAATGTATAATGCACGTTGTAGATATTTCATTCATACATTTACACAATATACATATAAATAGATCGGTATATATTATGTATTATTATGTATATATATGTAAATTTTTCTAATTTATAGTAAGCACAGCGTGTGTCCAAATACATATACACATAGTCCATGAAGAGCACCGTGCTTTACAGAAGTCCTAACTTCCTATACAACGCGATCGTGCTCACTCGTTTCAATCTCGAGTATTGTTCTCCCTCTGAATCCCGAGTCTATTGACGTCGTGATGGCGATTCAAGAGAATACTATAGCTATTAGAGGGGGGGGGGGGGGGAGAGAGAGAGAGAGAAAGTGAGGTTATACGCAGGTAGAAAAGAAACGACGAAAATATCACACACACACACACACACACGCACATGAGAGAATGAAAGATGAAAAAAGAAAGACCTAGAAATAAATATATGTATGTTGTACGTTTAGAGTATACAGGACAAAGAGATCAAAAGAGAGATGAACGTAAGTAAGCCTTACCTTGTCGCTTCTCACTTCGATGAACGCCGTAAGTAAGAAGAAGACGACTGGCGGCTGCTCGTGCCGAAGGTCTTTTGTCTCTTGTCTCTGCCTCTCTCTCATTCTCTCTCTCTTTCTCCTTCTTCTTCTTTTTACTCTATCACTATCTTTCTTCTTTCTCGAGGGGACGTCGTTCTCGCTACCATACCGATCTACGTGCCCGCCTTCACACCACGGAACTCGTATCTGTTACGACGATCCACGCTCGTTTGCACACGCCTCTTATCACGACGCACATACTATCACTTACACTTATTCTTCTTCTTATTATTCTTATTCTTTTTCTTCTTCATCACATTCAAGGTCGTATATACTACTGCTGCGTTAACCTACGGTAAATCCTTTTTCGGATATTCGACGAGATTCGTCTCTCTTTTCTTCACGACTCTCCTCCTCTCCGTCACTTGCTACTTTCCTTACGCGCGAGCACTGTTTGAGCGTTTACAACGAAAAAGAAATGAAAAGAAAAAAAAATAGAAAGAGAATATTCACCGCACGGATTCGTAGTACACTGCTGCTCTCTTTCACTTGCACGAGAGGGAACACTTCTACGTTATATACGAGGCCAGTAAAGGACATATACGAACTCTCCCATATACAAAGATCGCGACGAACGAACGAACGAGCGAGAGAGGGAGAGAATATCGTCCGAACGATATCTTCGCGTGGTACGAAAAAAGCAAATGGTATCAACAAGAACCTACGAACACCCACTTATTTGTTAACCTCAAACGATCTTCTCGTCTTCTCTCTCTCTCTCTCTCTCTCTCTCTCTCTCTCTCTCTCTCTCTTTCTCTGCCTCTTTTTCTTTTTACCTCGTCTTAAAAACTCGTGCCGTGTAGTATTATCCGATTAATTGGTAACGAAGAGAAAAGAACATAAATATATTATATATCGTTACGGTGCCCTTGAATAATGAACACGTCGAAGCGGTAAGGAAGAAGAAAAATAAATGGGGAGATAAAAGAGACGGAGAAACAGAGAGAGAGAGAGAGAGAGAGAGAGAGAGAGAAGTTAACAGAAAAAATCGTCGACAATAATCACCTCACGCGACACCGAACGTGAAAACGCGGACTGCCAAGACTAGATCTGTGTTCTCGCGTTTACCGACAGCACACCGCCATTACGCGCACGGTGAGCATCGCGTTCGAAAAGCCTCGTGATTGGCTCGGCACAAAGCCACAGGCGGCGGGCGAGGTCCACGGGCGTGCGCACTCTACGTTTCTTTTCCCCCTCGTAGCCGCCACGCCAACAGCCAATTCCTTGCCACCGCATCAAAAGCCCCCTCTGCTCCGCCAATCGCCGAAGCGCTGAACCCCCACGCAACGCCACCTCTTTTTCATCTTCCTTTTCTTTTTCCTCTTCTTCCTCTTCTTCTTCATCTACTACCATACGTTTACCAACGAACCTATTTTTCGATCGTCGTATTACCTTGCCGATATCTACTCGATAAAATGAAATTACGAAATGTTTCACTGTTTCACAACATTACTTTTAACATAAGTCTATCTTCTTCATTTATATATATATATATATTTTATATCACTTAGTTTATCTTTTGGTTACATATGTCTACCATACATTTCCATACTCTCCCTATCGAAAGATTTATATTTAACTTACGCAACGTTATATATATATATATATATATTTATATCTATGTCCGTTATACATATATATAACATAACTAATACGGTAAATAAAGAGTTATGTATGTACCCGTATTAGTTAAGTTATATATCTCTATAGTGGTATAAGGTGAAAGAAATAACTAACGTAAGCATCCGAACGTGATGACGACGATGATGATGATGGTGGTAATGGTGTGCGGGGGGACCGAGGGTATCTTTCGTCGGCCTGTTACGTACGTTGCCGAAGATGCACGAGCGGGTGCGCGTTACACCAGTCGCCAGTGACGGAATCCTTGGATTCACCGACGTAGTCGTTAGCCCCTTCGCTGCACGTTTCCGTCTGCCCCACCATCACCTTCATATCCACAAAACACTACTACCTTCCGCCTCCACTTCACCCCGGCCATCCGACGCCGCCATAGCCGACCGATCAACGTATCTAACGAGTGATCCACGACAGGCGAGCACAAAGAAGGAGGTGAGAGAAAAAAAAAGAAATATTTTGTCGTAATCCGCCTTTTCGCGCGTAAATTTTCGTTCCACTTTCTTTTTCTTCTCTCTCTCTCTCTCTCTCTCTCTCTCTCTCTCTCTCTCTCTCTCTCTCTCTCTCTCCTTCATTCTCTCATTTGAAACGTATTTAAAATGTTCTAATAAAATGTTAATATATAAGAAACGTAATAAAATAAAAGAAAAAAAAATGAAACTATGTGATATATATGTGTATATATATATATATATACATATACATTTATATTATCGACGTGACGATAATTTCTATTTTAGTTAAAAAATAATAGTCCCGCCCCGTCGTCAACAATCACGAATTCGTTTTGATCGTTAGCACGTCGTTAATCTATTCGATACAGTACTCGAAAGAAATTCGATAAGGATGGTTTGTTTGGAGTATATTCGTAAGAAGGAATGATAACGGATTCGCATATAATCGCGATTATGTACGCATTTGATGTCCAGTTACCGTTCTTTTTTCTTCTTCTTTATCTCCCCCCCCCCGCCCTCTCTCTCTCTACCCCGGACCTTTTTTTCATCCTTCCACAAATCGAGGATATTGCTGATCGCACGTAGAAGAGCGACGCTAATTTTTTTTCTCTTCTTTTTTTCTCTCCAACAAGCGAGAACACATTTTGAAACGATTCTAAAGATAATTTTCGTGATAACTATCACTCGTAGAAATTAATAATTCACATATTTGGTATTTCTAACGGTAGGGTGGAGGGGGAAATTACGCGCGAAGAATGTTATACGGAAGAAGTTACCTATCAGATCGTTACACAATCGATTTGTATGGTGCTTCATCTTACGGCTGATAACAAACGCTTTCCTTTATCGTCCTTCGTTTTCTCGCTTATTATTGTAACGATGATTGTTGTAACAATAATAATGTGACAGTATTCGAATAATACAATAGACGTACGTTTAATGCGTTACCATCGAAGTTGACCCTCGTTAGATATTTCCTCGGGCATGATTTCGAGTGGAGAATCGTCGTCGTTCAGAAACGATCAACAACTCGAACTCGATATATTTGTAGGTAATAATCCATGAACGTGCGTAACACGACCTTCAATGCCAACTGATTTATTTGCGAGTTTATGTGACAACCACGCGTATAATTTGATTTGACAACCCTGCGAAGAATGTTGCAAGCTTAATAAAAAACAAATACGTTTCCTATGACACACACACGCGCGCGCACGCCCGCACGCACGCACACACACACACACATACATTCGCTCGCTCGCTCTCTGTCGACTGGTGGTGGTGTAATACCATTATACTTCGTCGTCCTCGTCGTCACCGTTCGGCATTTAGTATGAATCGAGGAGAGAGGAAATGACGACGACGGTATCTCGCGAGTAGAGAAGAGAGAAGAGAAGAGAAGAGAATAAGGGACCAAATATTCATCGGGGGATATTCTCTCAGCGTGAATAACTATCAACACCAACGACTTATCCTCTCTCTTTCTGTACGTTTTGCCTTTCAACGTGGGACCACGTTTATCGTTTGTTATTTAATATGAATTTGTTATTGTCGTTAAGTTGTTCTTAACACTATTACCACTACCACTACAACCACCACCAGCACCACTACCACCATCACTATCACCACGACCATCACCACTACGAATATTGGAGTGACGACCAATTTAAAAAAAAAAAAGAAACAAACAAAATATCAATTCAACCCGGACGATTTATTTGTATTATTCCCGGACGTCTAGCTTGTCGTATCTCTTTCCATTTTTTCTTTCTTTTTTTTTCTCTTGATCTTTTTTCTTTTGGTAGGCCTTTAATTCTTTTCTTATTTCTTGCAATGTCTTTTTGGGCGTTACTTCGTGATCATCATCAGCACGTTTATATAATATACTTACGTAATAATAAAGAAGAAGAAGAAGAAAGAGAAGGAGAAAGAAGAAAGGAAAGAAAGAAGAAAAAAAAATATATATATATATATATTATGGAGGAAAGAAAGAAAGAGAAGTATTGCGCGCGATGACTATGCCACAAACGGTCTGTCTCCACCGTTTTCCCTAGAAGAATGGAGATTTACTCTGAAAGTCAATTAACTTCCCTCCTCTTCTTCTTTTCTTTCCTTTTCTTTTTGTCTTTCTACTTATTTTCATTTTATTTTTTACTTTCTTACTTATTTCATTTTTTTTAATAATTTTTTTTTCTTCATTTTTACCGGCTGTCAAATAATCCTCGTGTATACCAGTGAAGAATTCCGAGATACAAGACTAAATATATGTGAACGATTTCTCCCCATCCCCGCCTCTTTGGTAGAACGAGATGAGATATACGCCTTTACTCCGGTCAAGTATTGAAATCGAACGATGTTCATTGAACGGAGAGCGATTTTCCTCCTCTGTGTGTTTACGTTAAATATTTATCAACAGTATATAACTTTGAAAATCGCATCACGTTTATTCGTGTATATGTTTAAAGTTATTTAATTATTTTGTTTCTCTCATTCTTTCTTTCTCTTGCTCTATCTTTCGTATTCGTTACAAAATAAAAAAATCTTAACTCGTATACGCAACATCAGTGTTTCGTACATATATCGTTAAATAATGAGGTACAATTTGTATCAACATTTGTAATAACTTATATCGTCATACTGTATATTTTATATTGCATTAATAATATTATTATAAATATTTTATATGGTATAAATTAGTATAGTGGTAATATATATATATATATATATATATATATATATATATATTATATACATATATATACCATTACCATATAAATTCTATATCATTTGTAATAGAAATTTATCGTACGAGCTATAACAATACAAAATATCATAAATTTCGTATATATCTGCTTGGACGCTATTACAAAGAATAAATCAATCATATTATTTATTTATTTTTGTTTTCGTTGAAGTCGATGAATCACTTTTTCCGTATTGATCGATCTTCAAAAAAAAAAAGATCTTTCAAGGCACCTTCCTACCAAAAAACTAATTTAATTTAGATGTAGCTAGACACTGGATAGGCATTCAAAGGAGTTATTTTCTTCGTTTCATTTTTCTTTCTTTTTCCTTGTCTTCAAGCCATTATATCGTTAATACAAATGGATATTTTTAGTTTGCCATAGAGGTCGTGATCGCTTCGATTACACGATTGATCGATCATATACTTCATCATGATGAGTGAGATAAAGATAGACTGGCAGATGGAGAGAGAGAGAGAGATAGAGAGAGAGAGAGAGAGAGAGAGAGACGAAGGAAATATCATTTCAACACAACAGAGAAAGATAGAAAGAAATATATATATATATATATATATATATATATATATATATGCGTGTTGTCATTGTGTTACTCACGTTACGTTGGACAGAAATAAAAATAAAAATAAAACAAAGAGATATATGTGTGTGTGTATACACATATATATATATGACAAAAATTTTCTCGATCTAATCGAAAACGAAGATAAAAAAAATAAACGAATGAAAGAGTTAAATATTTGTATAAAAAATCGTAAATAATGTCACAAAACTACGAATACGTAACGAGTGTAAATAAATATATTCGTGAACGAGATCGATAATCGATTGATCCATACGTGATTGCAAATTAGCCTATTACTAGGGGCTCTCATTATTTTCACATATCGGTACCGTACAAAGCAACACATATGCTATGATTGCCAACCACGCATGCAGAGAAAGAGAAAGAGAGAGAGTGAGAGAGAGAGAGAGACGTAGGAAACATCATTTCAACTCAACAGAGAAAGATAGGAAGAAATATATATATATATATATATATTTATATGCGAGTTGTCATTGTGTTACTCACGTTACTTCGGACAGAAATAAAAATAAAAATAAAATAAAGAGATACATGTGTGTGTTTATACACTTATATATATATGACAACAATTTTCTCGGTCTAATCGAAAACGAAGATAAAAAAATAAACGAATGAAAGAGAGAAATATTTCTATAAAAAATCGTAAATAATGTCACAAAACTACGAATACGTAACGAGTGTAAATAAATATATTCGTGAACGAGATCGATAATCGATTGTTCCATACGTGATTGCAAATTAGCCTATTACTAGGGGTTCTCTATATTATCACAAATCGGTACCGTACAAAGCAAAATATATGCTACGATTGCCAACCACGCATGCAGAGAAAGAGAAAGAGAGAGAGATAGATAGATAGAGAGAGAGAGAGAGAGAGAGAGAGAGAGAGAGAGAGAGAGAGTGAGAGAGAGAGAGAGAGAGAGAGAGAGAGAGAGAGAGAGAGAGACGTAGGAAACATCATTTAAACACAACAGAGAAAGATAGAAA